>SNQN01000138.1:191164-202429 GCA_008642245.1 Bassia scoparia
AATAGAGATAGGATTCAGTTATGCTTTTTAGCATATGATCGTTCATTCACATATTTTAGGATGGTTATTTTTCCTCTGTCTTACTTTTTCTCCTTGTTTCCCATTTACTTGCGTATTCACGACGTTTTCCAACTCAATGACAGCATGTAATGAAGAATATTTTTAATTTAGATAATTTATTTTCTTGTTAAAAGTTTGTTTTTTCTCAAATTCAAGTCTAAAGTATTACATTTTTAGACTGTGCGTATTCGGCTGCCTACGAAAGAATGCACTGGAATTGGAAGGTTCATCACATGTTTTCACGTCTGTGTGTTGGAGCATAGACCCTTGCAGCTCTTTATTTCCAAATTATCCAATGTGGGTTTGCAAGGGAAGTAATAACTAGGTTTAGTGTTGATTAGTATCATTTAGTGCTTGGTTGATTGATGTGGTTCGCCGACCTTCTGCATATTTCTTGGCTCGTAATTTCTTTTTCTTTCCATGACGTTGCAAATTGAACAATGCAAAAAAAAAAACCCCCCCCCATTAAAATTGAAGTATCTTTCAGATGTATTTCATAATTGTCTATAAATTTGAAATAATGGCTAAATTATAATTATATGGAAAATGAAGTATATTTGTCTCATTTATTCAAATGAACATTCGATGTCAAGTTGGTATTACATTTGCCATAACTGCATATCAAATTTCAAATAAAATTGCAATAAATAAAAGTAAATCTAAAGTGGAACGCGCGCGTGCGCGAGCCATGAAACTAGTTATATATATATAATATAATAATATTATACCAATGTTGTAACAAGTGGTATAATATTACAGCTTGTATGGTCTTATAAATACAGACTCTTGAGCTTTGAGTTAATATGTAAAAGTAATATGTACTACCTTCTGATGGATAATAATTATTATAGTGTTATACAATACGTGAGGAAAATGTGACAATATACATTATTATATATGTTGTTTCTAATGTTGCCTCATATATCTATTGTATTTTTGTTGAAATCTATTCTGACTCATAGAATGTCCAGGCAGTGACAGCACTGTGTGCAATCTTGAATTATCTGAGAGATAGTCAGTACAATGACAGATATAGTAGAAATTGTTAGATACTGTGTTATTAGTATTGGTGCAAATATCAATGCTATGTAATGGTTTGCTGATCTTAATGCTGAGTGAATTCGAGATGACATGATGGGGAACTAGGTTCTTCCTTAGGCGCAGATCAAGCAAAGATGATGGATCATGATCATCAACAGAATACTTGAAGAACTACTGAAGAAGTAGGTATCAGAACAGTAAGGCAACGAATATCACCTTTTACTTTCGACTGGATGCAGAGAAGGGGGAACAGTTGTTGATGCCAACTGTTCAGAGATGATAGGATCCCTTCTGTCCTTACAACTACGCGAATTCATGTTCTCTCTGGGGTTTGCTCGATTCTAGAGCAACCCCAGGGTCCACACTTGAAGGCTTGTAAGGGGTTCTCAGGTACTTATAGTACAGATATCTATGTCTGTGGTCAGAGGCAAGTACATCTGAACTGGTTGGGTACACATATCGAATTATGCAGGATATTGGTTGATAGAAGAGCACATAGGTATGGCACACTTCTTGGGATCATGTTTAATCTCTTGGGGTTAAAGAAGCAAAATACAGTTGCTTGGTCCATGGTAAGAAACCTGAATACAGTAGCTGCGCAGCTTACGTTCTCAGAGTGCTAATGTAATTTAAGTAGACGAATGTACTAAAGATGTTTTGGCTAAATTATATGAATACTCTTTGGACTGAGTTGCTAACTAAATACTTTTTCCTTAAAAAAGAATAGAGAGCGATAATACCAATTATGCGCACGTTTCCATGTTAAATAAATCAGAATCAAGTAGTGCTCTATACAAAATATTGTCATATTTCTACTCTGTAGAACTCACGGAATGAGACAAATTATGGATCTATGCCAAGATATGGGAAGATAAGTCGGGTCAACGCCATTAGGCATATAAATCAGTGATAAGAACATTTTTTGGTAAAAAATTAAAGACCAACAAAGTCTGCACTTTTAATTCTTTGTCTTTTCTAGTTAGTAATTTTAGTGACACCCACATTTCTTCCAGCGTTCCTTTTAGTGTGCATTGGATTAGAGTTTTGATTCGAATGAATGAGGTAACATATATTTACATAGATTGAGCAGAGTTGCTCGCTATTTTTAAGAGTATGTAAGAGAGCATTAGAGAGTCATATGACTGTGACGATCCTTCACGACTAACAGGCCACCATTGGTGTTGTAGGAAGCAAAGGGTTTCTTATTTCAGTTAGATCTCAGAGTCTTGTTATGGCAACAATTTAGATAGTCAGAAGAACCGACTTAGGTAACGCGAACAACATCAGAATGTAGGCATTACGTTCTCTTGATTTGTACTGTTTTCTTTTCCCGATTTTTTCAGATCGATAGATGAAGATTCATAGAGAAGTTTATTATCTTGCGACAATAAGTGCTTGTCAATTATTATCGATGTTGGCTCTAGGACACAACTTGCTAGTCCATAGCTTAGAGTTTAATTGAAATCACTCATGTGAGTTTTGTATAGAAACAACAAGTTGAAGAGACAATTTGGACGCCCAGTGTTGAGTAAGGGGAATACACTAATTATTTACTGAGAATGCCCTCGTTAAGGTGGACGGAAACACCATATTCTTTGTTTAGGAGATATATCCGCAATTATAGGGGATCAGTAATTTAACAATTTATGAGTTAACAGTTCAGGTACTCTTCTCTAGCCAATGAGTCAGTATTGAAATGTGTTTTCTTGTGGGCGTATCTGAAAATATCGTCTGGAGGGGTTTTTTGTGCAAAAGTTAATATGTAAAATTTCAAGAGTGTATCTGGCTAGTCCTTCCTTAATCGGTAGCGTTCGCGCGGTACTAGTTTGTGATATTTGTGCAGTTCAAATTCGAAATTCTTTTAATAGAAAAAGATTTAAGATCACTTCTTACGAGGTTGTTTGAATGGAATCCCTCTTGAATATCCTATACCAAACAGTTGCCTGAATTCGCAATC
The DNA here is from genome assembly GCA_008642245.1 of Bassia scoparia. Classification (NCBI taxonomy): domain Eukaryota; kingdom Viridiplantae; phylum Streptophyta; class Magnoliopsida; order Caryophyllales; family Amaranthaceae; genus Bassia; species Bassia scoparia. The sequence goes on from SNQN01000138.1 coordinate 194,223, forward strand.
TTCGATTTTGAATTCAAATGTTGTGAGCGAAGTCGTGTAATAGTGGTATCAAAAATGTCATATCACGCTTAGGTTATCGTTGCTCGCAATTGAGTTATCGGGAAAGATTATCTGTACACCTTTCACTTTAAGAGATTTGTTGGTCAACTTCTAGGTCGGTTTTCTTACTTTATTTAGAAGCAGTTCCCCGATTGTCCGAAGAGCGCTTTCGCGCGACTGTCACGAAGTGTAGAAAATTGTTCTTTGTTGAGTTCTTATTTTCATACCTATATTATGAGGGAATTATGCTGAACACCTTGCTATGCCTGTTGTTCGTATAGAGTGAATTTCTGGATAGCTTCTGATCGATTTCCGGATCACATCAAGTCTCGAAGTCTTTGTTGTTTTCTGTCTCTCGATGGATTTTCATTCTCGATGCTGTGTCTTAAGGTTGTGTTTGTTGTGACATTTTGATTGAATTGTCGTTTATTAAAAGTGGTAAATGTTCATGGGTCGACACTGAGATTTCATTCATCTTCTTCAATACTCCTCCTCGTGTGTTGTAGGCAATTGATACAAAGATAATCATACCTCTATGTTGAAAATGTCAATCCATTCATCGGAAATACAGGTGATATATTGCATGTGGTATACATCATTCGGAACAATACGTGTTGCGAAGCTGATTTTTCGATTTCTATCTTCATATGATGGATAAATTAACAACGGCACTAGTGATTTGACGCTCCTTTCACGGCTCAACTCTCGACAGATAGCAACACATATTACCTCCTGAGAGAGTCAACTCACATGGTTTAGCCCTCCCTGATAGTCCTATTGAATCATAGAGTCGTACGAAGTTCATGTTCACACAACTAAGGCTTGCAAACTAGTCTGTTTACTGATTTCTATTTCACCCAGGGATTTGATCTTCCAGATAGGTTAATCTAATTTGGGCAAGGTTTCAACATCTCTCTCTCTGTATACTCGTCTCTGAACTTCTCCTCAGACTCAAGTCAACCTGTTCTTCCAGTTATTCAAACCCATTCAACCAGCCACACTCTAGATTTGCCACATGTTCGTATACACTCTAGACTTGTTAAAAGAATTGAGTAATACATCAATTTCACCACTTTGTTTCTTGACCTTGGACACAAATGACTATTTTACATAGCACCCAACCACTAAAGACACTTTTGATACTCAATATGTATTGTGTGACGTTTTCGACACCCAACGCCTCCTTCAAGTTTTAAACTATGTATATGTGATTAATCGTTTTAAAACGGACTTCGAAAATACCTCCATGAGCTGTATAACTAGTGGCTTTACTTCTTAACGAATCAAAACCTTTCCTCATTCAATGTCAGAATCAAACCCTGCCCTTATGGTGTGTAGGGAAAATATTAAGGGGAGAGACAAAAACGCGATTTCAGCGGTTTGGTCTACAAGTTATTAGACCTAAGGAGAACTAAATAACTGTTTCTGTAGGGAATATCTCGATCAATATATGAAAAGTCCCGCAACTAAACTCATCATAGGCTACCGAAAGAGCAAAAAATTGAAGATGACACGGGTCGCACACGAGAAGAATGCAATAAATGTACAATGTAAGATCAAGTTGTAGCATAATGTATCTACTGGTGTAGAGGCCTCATCAGAGCGATTGGACACTTTAGCAAAATCTAATGACGAGTAATAATGGATGGTTTTGTTGAGTGGAGTGGGCAATCCGAGATGCATTTGTCCTTGTGCTATAGAGTAATGAACTAAGAGAAGGAGCGTGCAATTGGAATATGTTGAAATGTAAGGACAGTTTAGATGTAGGAACTAGTCTACTTGCATTTAAACAGTCATCCCAATCATTATATCCAATTCAACTATAGTCGTGAAATAAAATAGTAAGAAATAAGGTAAAGGGGGGGGGGGGGGTGTTAATTAAGGCTTTTAGAATCGAATCATCACGAAGCACATTATTATCTGTAATCTGTATCAATATAAATTAACTTATTAATGTTCTATAGTAATTTTCTCTTTGCAATACTCAATAACGATTGACATTTTGGTAATAGAGGTCAAGGTGAACAGCATGAAGAATATTTTCAAATTGAGATTACTTACCATAATACTCAATACGCTAACACTGCGATGTGTTTTTTGAAAGAGCGGAGTGTGAATTTGTTTGGAGGGAGTGGCGAACAATCAGTTGCCTACACAAGGGTTGATTATAGAGTGTAGAAGGCACTTTGCTGACTGCATTACTCACCGTTCTGAGGCCCTCAATAGAGTAACAGTCGTCCTTGTATTTTTAGTTCTTTGCTACACTTTTCATATTGATGAAGTCGTAAGGCATTGCCTTGAATTTTTACAAATAGGGATAAGAAAATTCAGTTTTTTAATGTGTTCTGTATAGTTATGGTTGTGAGCTCTGGTTAAGTTGTATAAAGCGTGTAGTCAATATATGTATCCCTTTGTGAATGAATTTTCTTTGCATTACTATAGCTGGAAATGCTCAAACGTGATAATTTTTCTAGAATAGAAGTAATCAGAAACGCGAAAGCTCAGGATTTACTTAACGGTCTAATTTACGCTATGTAAGAAAATAGTAGGAAATGTGAGGACATTGTTACAACAACTTTGGTTATTAAGCTCCAGTACTAAGAATCAAGACAATTAATGTATGCGTACTAAAATTTTGAACGACAAGTTAAGAGTCTTTAAGTTGTGAGTTAAATCCAAACAATTTTTCAGTGTATATACTTCTAGAATAGTGGCCAACAAAGTCATGCACTTTAGTTATTTTTTGGTTAGTACTGGTGAATGGTATACCAGCACTTATTGCATCGCAAGGCGGTCTATTGGCGTCGTTGCGGGCATTATATGTTATCTATGTAAAGTTCTATACATAGGGATTTGAGGATATTACGCTGGGTGGCAAGTGTCTAGCATAGTTGGCCAGTTTTCTGACATGATAGGATCTATTGCAACTAGTATTGATGTGAGGTATGCAAATCGGCGAAATGGTTTGCGTTGTCTGTTGTGGGTTAAGTTTTTTGAAGAGAAAATATAAAGGTGAGATTTTGAAGGTAGTATGGGGGTTTTAAAGTCCACTAGTCTGAGAAGGGAAACTGTTCAAATCTTTGTAGATAGGCGCTCCTCTCTAGCACATAGTACTAATTATGCAGTAGCAAAGGTGTTATGGACTTGCTGCCAAGAATCAATTCATCTCATGGGAAATTATGAAAATTAGAGGTGCAGTATTTTATTGATATAGAAATAAAAGATGACCATACGGGTCTTGAATATAATAGGGGGTACATTTCAAATTTAACAATGGCGTGAGTTATTAAGATTCTATCTCGAATAGAGTGTTATGAGATTGCAAGAGTATTAATTTCCATTCTTCGACATTGAAGATCCCCTCAAGACTCTACAAAGCAATTGAGACATAAATGTGAATTTAAGCTTACACTTCAGAGAAACTATCACCCAAACTGCACACTTTAGCCTATGGACCTTATCTTGGGATTCTCATGAATGAAGGATTGTCTTTGGATGGAGACATATCCCGGCAGAAATTCTCTATGAAAATTCCTGGCAAAGGGATTGGATATTCCATGATGACAAGTTGTGCTTTGCTAGTCAAACTCCGGCTAAGAAAGCTCCTGTTTCCCTGCCCCTAAAAGAGAAAGGTGGCGAGACCAGTACATTACTGAGTCTAACCCACTATTGTCTAAAATAGAGAAGGCAGGAGCAGACACTCTCTCAATTGGTGTCTTTAGTGCTGCTTTGACCACATCCTTGCACAGAGAGGCAGGGAGTTTTAGAGAAAAGCTGAATGCAGACTAGAGATGGTCGCTAAGTTGAAAGCTGAGGGAACAGAACAGGTAGTACTGGTACTTGTTAGAAGTTGAGACACTCCAACTACTGTTTGGGCTACATGCTGCTACAGTGACAGACATCTCTTACTGCTATGGGTCATCGTTCTGAGGTTAAGGATCAATTGGGGAAGCAGTCTGAGGATATGGGAGATCGACTTGAGGAACCACCCAACTCCTCTGCTGATAGGAGCCAGGAGGAGAAGAAGAGGAGAGTTGAGGAAAGAAGATGCTGATGCCGGATGATCTGATGCTTCTGAGAGACGTGAAATATTAGGAAAATACGTAGGAATAAGTTAAATGATAAGTGTAACGAATTGTCAATATGATTTATCAAAATAATATTAGCAATGATAATATACTTAGTTTCTCATTAGGTGAAAATTAGTATATGTATAAGTTATTCTGTATATTTGAATTTTTCATTACTAATTAATTAAACATTTTTCAAAATAATTTACATGTTTAATGAATTTCAATGAAATAAATAAGCACAATGTATTAATTATTTTTATTTGAATGTTTTTACATCAATTAATTAACTTTCTTTCTTTTTTTAGGTATGAAAAGTACAAAAAAACGAAAATTTATATTTTTAAAATTAAGGGGCAATAAGTCTTTTACAGCATTTAAGGGTGTTTAATCTTACCTCGCTCTTTTAATAGGGTGGCACACATTGCCTCCCCTTGGTTTATTATAATAGAATATTAAACTAATTTACAATGAGAAAATAAAACATTATAGCAGTTTTCGTTGACATAATTTCAAATAACAATGACAGAGAGTTTTTATGATTTCAAATTTTGATGATTTTTTCTTTTATTAAATTTATAGACAGAACGAATTTAATCATATGGTGTGGTTTTAAATCAATCTGATTACTTACAACTAAACAAAATATCGAGAGATTAAATGTATGTTTGATAAGGAATTTTTTAGCTATTTAATTTCAATATTTTTTTTCAAAATAATTTTTAATAATTAAGTGATTCATGAGAATAATTTGGGTCAATGTAATTAAGGAGTAATTAATAAACTTTTATTCGAATTTAATAATCATACATTAATTAAAAACTGTTTCATTTCTTATTTATGGATATGAAATAGTCAATGTATTAAGTTTTTAATTCAATTATACCTTTTATTATTGCTTAATTAATATAAACTTACAAAAATAAAGAGATTTCATATTTTAAGTAAGGGCATTTAGACTTTTACATCATTAAGGTAATTAAGTCTTTTTAGAGGGGGACACCATCTTCCTCCCCCTCCCTTATATAATAGAGATTAGAGTCAACAATGACTACGTACAGTAGACAAGGTTAACAATCGACCTCAAACAATTAGAGTCAAACCAATATTATGACTAATCACTGTAATAATAACGAGTGATCCTCTTTTTTTTGAGTTTTGATAGTAATTGATTGGATTTCTTATTATGGAATTAGTTAGATGGACTTTCATTTCAATTCAATTCAATCAGTATACCATTTACCAACTATATATATTTAATGTCGAAATGAAAAACGTTAGTGCATGCTTTAGGATCGGATCATTACGTTATTTGTAATCGGTCAATTATATAAACTAACGCCTCATCTGATATTCTTCAACAATACCTAATAAGATTGTTGTTCGGATACATGTAAATTGAATGAACCAAACATGAAGGATTACATTATCTTCCACACGATGACTTATTATTAGTTAGGACCAACGTCGGACAATACGACTACAAGACACAGCGACATATTAACAAATTAAACACTAATGACCATTTGCAAACCAAACTCTAAAGTTCATAATAATAATACATTATCAATTAGGAATGTCATTTACGCAAGACTGCAGGCGCTCAGCAATGGATCTTTAATGGTAAAATTGCGGTTTATAAAAAATCAATTGCACTTTTCAAACCGCAATCCAAACCAAATTGTCAAATTGCGATTTGATTTGCGGTTTGGTGCGGTCCAGACTGCACTCTGTTCAGCCCTAAAAAGAGTAATTGGTGTGAATGAATTTTTTGGAAAAAATATTTTTGGGTGAATAGATTGGGTGAAGGAATGAAAGTTGACTTATAAATGAGTATATTATCTCTATATATAAGGGAAGGGGGAGGTGTGGCGGCTGTCCACCTAAAAATACCATTCTACCCCCTTTTGCAAATTGCATGATATGTCATTAGTGAAATAATTTATAATCAATCACATCATTTCAAAAAATTAATAACCAAAAATAACATTTCCTTCAATTGTCAAATGAAATTAATATCAAGAAAGTAAATCTAGCAAAAATAATAATCAAATTCGGAGAAATAACTGACAATCTCTGAAAATTACTCATAATTATTCATTACTCATCATATCTCCTCTAACTTCTCTAATAACTGTGCATTTACTATTTGGGGAAAAATTAAAATATCGTGTTAATTAGAATGAGATAAAAAGTAAAAATATATGAAGAGAGTGTGTAAAAGGGAAAAGATAATGAAAGTGAGGAAAGTAAGGGAAGACAGGTTAAAAGGCAAAAATAGTTTAGAAATTAAATATAATATGGATTAAAATCGGTACAAAACAATAAGTTCATATTTAATAAAGTTCTAATTTTATAGAATGTTTATTAGAACTTCAAATTATAAAAACATTGTTTTACTAATATACGTTATTATTTATTTTTTGAAAAAAGTAGAATTTCCTATTCAATATTGAATGAATAATAATTTGGAAAAAAACTTCACACACAAAAAACGTTTATGCAATATTGCAATATTACTTTGTCAACTAATATATTTCATAATTTATGAAATACGAGTATTGTTATTCTTATTAAAAATTTGAAATTCTAATAAACATTCTATAAAATTAGAACTTTATTAAAATATGAACTTATTGTTTTGTACCATTTTAATCCATATTATATTTAATTTCTAAACTATTTTTGCCTTTTAACCTGTCTTCCCTTACTTTCCTCACTTTCATTTATCTTTTCCCTTTTTACACACACTCTCTTCAATATATTTTTACTTTTTGATCTCATTCATATTATAACACGATATTTTAATTTTTTCCCCCAAATAGTAAATGCACAAGTTATTAGAAGTTAGAGGGAGTATGATGAGTAATGAATAATTATGAGTAATTTTCAGAGATTGTCAGTTATTTCCCGAATTTGATTATTATTTTTGCTAGATTTTACTTTCTTGATATTAATTTCATTTGACAATTGAAGGAAATGTTATTTTTGGTTATTAATTTTTGAAATGATGTGATTGATTATAAATTATTTCACTAATGACATATCATGCAATTTGCAAAAGGGGGTAGAATGGTATTTTTAGGTGGACACCGCCACCACCTCCCCCCTTCCCTTATATAATAGAGATAAATTACTCATTTATAAAGTCAACTTTCATTCCTTCACCCAATCTATTCACCCAAAATTATTTTTTTCCAAAAAAATTCATTCACACAATTACTCTTTTTAGGGCTGAACAGAGTGCAGTCTGGACCGCACCAAACCGCAAATCAAATCGCAATTTGACAATTTGGTTTGGATTGCGGTTTGAAAAGTGCAATTTGATTTTTTTATTAAACCGCAAATTTTACCATTAAAGATCCATTGCTGCAGCGCCTGCAGTCTTGCGTAAATGACATTCTAATTGATAATGTATTATTATTATGAACTTTAGAGTTTGGTTTGCAAAATGGTYATTAGTGTTTAATTTGTTAATATGTCGCTGTGTCTTGTAGTCGTATTGTCCGACGTTGGTCCTAACTAATAATAAGTCATCGTGTGGAAGATAATGTAATCCTTCATGTGTGGTTCATTCAATTTGACATGTATCCGAACAAGTCAATCTTATTAGGTATTTTGAAGAATATCAGATGAGGCGTTAGTTTATATAATTGATCCGGATTACAAATAACGTAATGATCCGATCCTTAAAAGCATGCACTAACGGTTTTTCATTTCGACATTAAATATATATAGTTGGTAATGGTATACTGATGAATTGAATTGAAATGAAAGTCCATCTAACTAATTCCATAATAAGAATCCAATCAATTACTATCAACAACTCAAAAAAAAGAGGATCACTCGTTATTATTCACAGTGATTAGTCATAATATTGGTTTGACTCTAATTGTTTGAGGTCGATTTGTTAACCTTGTCTACTGTACGTAGTCATTGTTGACTCTAATCTCTATTATATAAGGGAAGGGGGAGGAAGATGGTGTCCCCCTCTTAAAAAGACTTAATTACCTTAATGATGTAAAAGTCTTAAATGCCCTTACTTAAAAATATGAAATCTCTTTATTTTTTGTATTATATTAATTAAGCAATATAAAA
>SNQN01000139.1:2078-35588 GCA_008642245.1 Bassia scoparia
AATTCGAAAAAAATAATAAAAAGAAAAAACAAAAATGAGCATTAAAAAAAAATTGAGCAACTTTGTAAATAATAATGAAAACGAAAAAAAAATTAAACAAAAAAACCTACAAAAAAAGATCAACATTGAAACAAAAAAAACAAGAAACGAAACAAATTTGTTTAAAAAACCAAAATCCACCTAGATCTAAACTCAAAAAAAACGAAAAACATGGCTCAAACCTAGACTCTAAAACTCAAAAACTCAAAGAACAAAACGCAAAACTCAAATTATAACAACGAAAATCTATAAAAAAACCTAACGCAATTGAGGCGGCGAGATTTGACGCGAAGAGGGCGGCGCAAGTTTCGATCGAAAGAGTGGCAGCGTGAGATGGGAGAAAAGAGGAGAGCGGCGGCGTGAGATTGGAGAAGAGAGGAGAGCGGCATGGCATGTTATGTTAGAGAGAGAATAGAGTAGAGGGAGACAGGTGGTGAGTAGTTAGACGAGAGGATGTTAGATGGAGAATGTGAGAGAGAGAGAGAGAGGAGATGAGTAAGGAAATAAGAGAGAATGAGGAGAGAGGTAAGAGTAATAAAGACTAGAAATAACAAGCGGCACCAGAGTGGTTCGATTAAGTGATTTATAATAAAATAAAGTTACCGACCGTTTTACGTCGGTAATGGTAATTCCACGTAGGCGGTCGGTAATACTGTTCCCAAGTCAAAGAAAAATATTTGACCATATCACCGACTGTCTAGGGGTCGGAAACAATGGAAAACGGACGGTAATTTCCGTCCATTATAACAAACGGTCGGAAAATCTATAAAAACGGTCGGTAAATTGCGTCCTATAAAAAACGATCGGTAATAAGATATTTACCGACCGTTTTCATGACGGTCGGTAAAATCCGTCGTTAATAACGCGGATTCTTGTTGTGCTAAAGGTTTGCATTGCTTGCATCATGTTGCAATAACTTGAATTGTTTGCATTGACATAATTTGATCTGAGGAGTATCTCGTACACAATAAGTTTATTGTACACCAGATTATAATAATTTATTGTATACCACTTCATAAATCTATTATGCACTAGATATATCTAAGTTTTTGCCTAAATATTGTTAGACGTTTCACTTTCGATCATTTTACATGATAATCGATGGAAATTGTATGTTAGACACACATTCCAATTACATAAATTACATTTTGCAGAGGTTGGAAGACATTTATTGTCCAAGTTACCTTCGATATCATCGCAACAAGGAATTAAAGACTGCAGGTGAACTGTTTGCTGAGAGAAATGAAAAAGTTCGCGTTGAGGCTAAGGAATGGATGACTAAGACTGCAGAACAAAGCATAGTGGTTATCATTCTCCTTGCCACAATTGCCTTTACTGCTGCTTATACAATTCCGGGGGGCCTGGACGACAAAACTGGTTACCCAAAACTTCTTCCAAAACCTTTATTCAAAGTGTTCACAGTTATAGATGTGCTTTCCCTTGGAATAGGTCTTACATCCATGGTAGTTTTCCTCACCATAATCACGTCTGGCTATCAGTTCCATGACTTCCGAAAATCTCTTCCAGGCAAACTGTTTCTGGGCTTCACCCTTCTCTTCTCTCAATGACAGTTATGATGGTATCCTTTGCAGCAACTATTGTACTCACCGTGAATGAGAAGAGGCGGTCAACCAAGATCGCCCTCTATCTCGTATCGTTCTTCCCCGTCTTTGTTTTTTTTATGTTTCACTATATCTCTGTCTACATTACACTTGCTCATAAAGGCAGGAAAGAGTTGGGTAGGAAGTTCCTACAGTGTCTCCCTCACCTGAAAAAGAAATGTTCTCTCCCGTGCACCAGAAACCATAACCAGGCCTCCAAGCAGTCATTCTGATCTTCTTCTAAGAGTGTGCATGTGTTTTGTATTAATATAATACATACTCCCTCCGTTACGCTTTACTTGAAATAATTGAATATTTGACCTCTAATGAATAATGTCAATTGTTTCAAGTAAAACGTAACGGAGGGAGTAGTATCTTTGCGGCATTTATTCATTCTATCAGGTCAGCATTTATAATATATGTTGCTTATCATCATCGAGCATGCGGTTGCTCCGTTCCTGTTCAGATTTGTCCGCTATTATGTACCATCTAACTAGCGGCTAGTCGTAATACCTTGAAAGGTTGTTCTACCTTAGGGCTTAGGGGTTTGGCTTGGTGGTAAGAACTCGGTCGTGGGATCGTTCCTTACCTCAACATTATGCTGGAGCTATTATTATAAATGTTTGATTAAAAGTTGTTTATAGTTTGCAATAGAAAGTTTTATGGTGTATTGGTGTGTATTTGTGTAATGATGCGTAATAATAAAAAGTTTATGTGTGTACAACTTTATTCCCATTAATTTGCAACATTTCCCCTTAACCTATCCTAGGTGTGGCGTAATTTATTTGCTTGTATCAAAATTATTTTGATTATTTTTTTAAAATATACTATTCAAAGTCTTATTTAAAATGTGTGTAATTGAATTTGTTGCAAATATTTGACAATTGAGGAAATATTGAAACCTAAGGGGATATGTTAGAATATACGAAGTATAACATATTCTTAGGTCTCAACCATCACCTTAAACTTTTGGTTGAGATAAACCGTTAGCATGATATCAAGAGCGAGTTAGATCTTTGATAATTCTGCATGGCTCTAGAATATATTATATATATAGGATTTTTTGGATAATACCACCTTTTGTTTGGCCTTTTACTAAAACTTCCACCTTTTCTTTTCTTTTTTTTATACTCCCACCTTCAAGTTGCTAAATGTTCTAAAACTCCCACCATTTAACACCTTCTGTTAGTTTTGTTGTTCATTCAATGGAACCCAAATATAAAAGAAGTATGAATATTCATGATCACAATTAGAATAACAATTTCTCACATTACAAGTCATAACTGTGAAAAAATTATTCTTTTGTAAAGCTTATGCTGTTCACTCTGTTTGTTATCATTTCTGAATATAGTTTGAGGACCTGACATGATGTATTGAGGGCTTGTTTGGTTGGACGTAAAATTTTTTCAATGTAAAATGATTTTCATGAAAATCAATTTCCATGAAACTTGTAAAATGAAGGGAGTGTGAAGGACATGGAAGAAAAATAGTTTTCCTTTCATTCTAGAAGGAAAATTGTTTTCATTCCATCCTTTTAAGACAAAAAAAAATCTACTCCCATAAAAAAGGGTTTTACATCCTTTTTGTACCAACAAACAATGTAAAAATTAGAAAAGGGAGGAAATTATTTTACATGCAAAATGTTTTACACTCTACTGAACAGAGTCTAACTATAAAACATGTTTCTGTTTACATATCAAAGGATATTCATGTATTTAAAACATTGACATTTTTTTTAAAAAAAAATTATTCCTCCCCAAATAATACGACACATTCAATAAAATAATGCATCATATTCCTCCTTAGAATACTTATTATTATTATTATTGGTGAAATTTATTATTATTAATCTTTATTATTATTAGGATAAAAATTCAATAACTACTTTATAAAGACACTTTTATATATATAAAAGTACCGAAACTTTTCCAATCACTACAAAAAAATGTTTTCTTCGGCATTTTTTAAACATAAGAAAAGTTTTTGGTAGTGCTTGAAAATGTTTTGGTGCTTATTAGTTATTAGGCAGTTTTTCATAATAAACATGATATATAATAGGTATCTTTTATTAAAAAAAAACGTGTTTTTATTAGGAAGTTATTGGAAAATTTTCATTATTGAATGGGGGAAAGTAAAACAATAGTTTAAGCCTATTAAAAATTGAATATAACAAAATGCACATATCATTATAGAATGACTAAATGGTGAAAAAAATAAACAAATCTATATTATTAAAAAAATGTCGAACTGCCCCCCTAAACTCACCAAATGCATTCCCTCGGAAATAAATCTTCTCGTATCACTTCCCTCCAAATTTACCCTATTTAAAAAAAAATCCATCTAAACCCCAACTTAATAATATAACGTGTACTACCAATTGATTGTTGGTATAGTGATGACTGGAACTACACTTGATAAGGAGAACCTAAGGTCGATCCCCGCAACAACAATTGGGAGGGGATAGAAACTTAACCACCTAGAATTGGTCCTCGAATCCGGATTAGCCTAAATGGGTGAACCGGGTGGTACACCAAAAAAATAATATAACATGTACTCCGTACAACAAAATCAAATAAACTGTTTATCTTCTTTCAAAACAACTATATATATATATATATATATATATATATATTATATAAGGGAAGGGGGGAGGAAGATGGTGTCCCCCCTCTTAAATGACCTTTATAACCTTAATGAATTTTAAATTTTTTTGAATTGAAGTGCCTAAACTACCCTTTTACTTATTATGAGATTTAAAATCAAAATTTTATTTATTATGTGACTTAATTAGTACAACAAGCAAATCAATGAACATTAGTCCAAATTTGAATATGAAAAACATATGGTTAATATTGAATTTCATGTATACATTTATTACAAACTAATTACATTTAGATAAATTGATTGCTAATAGTTATAAACATTTTAATTTAATACATTCTATATAATCATTTTAATGAAATATTACAATTTTATACGTCCTAAGCACGCATCGCGTGCACATAAAAACTAGTCTATTATACTCCCTCCGTTTTTTTTAATTGTTTCCAAACCGAAATGGCACGTGTTTAAGGTTGATTTGAGTTGAAATAAAATAGTTGAGTAAGTTGGGTAAAAAGTGTGAATAGTTAGGTAAAAGAGTAAATTTGTGAATGAAATTTATGGGAAATAGTAATTTTGGGTGAAAAGATTGGGTAAAGTAATGAAAGTTGACTTTAGAAAGGGGTAAGTCATTAATGTTAGAGTAAATTAAAGTAGGTAAAATGTGAAAAAGTTAATTTTTAGATTGTTTGAAAAATTATTAAAAAACATCCCAAAATAGAAACTGGAACAATTAAAAAAAAAACGAGGGAGTATAAGCCAAGGGGGGAGTAATGGTGTCCCCCCTTGGAAATTACAAAAACCCTCACTTTGTTGAAAAATACACCAAGTCAACACAATCATTCATTATATAAATTTTTCAAATTGCACAAAAAAAATCAATTTCAAAATCCATTGACTCCCTCCATTTTTTTTAGATGTTCCATACCATTATGGAACGGTTTTAAGAGTTGATTGAGTTGAATAATATAGTTGAGTAAGTTGTGGTAAAAAAGTTGAAAAATTGAGGTAAAAGAGTAAATGTGTGAATGAAATTTTATGAGAAATAGTAATTTTGGGTGAAAAGATGGTAAAGTAATGAAAGTTGACTTTAGAAAGGGGTAAACTCATTAATGTAGAGTAAATAAAGTAGTAAAATGTGAAAAAGTTATTTTTAGTGATTGGTTTGGAAACAACATTTAAAAAACTCCAAAATAGAAATTGGAACAACTAAAATAAACGGAGGGAGTACAACATAAATCAAAAAAAAAATGACAAAAAATAATCAATTATGAACAAATTTAATACATAATTAATGCAAATTAGAAAATTAACAAATGAATGTTTCCTTAAACTAATCAACACTACTCAAATCAATTCAATATGATTTTTCACAATGAAAAATTTACAAACAAAATCTAGGAAAAAAACACACACACAAAGGGAGAAAAAGAAATTATCTTTCATTGCTTCAACTTTTCAAATAACACAACGCTTCTTCAAATAATATTTTCATCAGGTATTGTTTTCCGTTATTTCATTTTTGGCAAAAATAATTGATGTCAATTGTGTATATTGTATTTTGTTATTTCAAATATACAGTTAGTTAATATTATTAATTTTCTTATGACGATTTGCAATGCTCTTCTTACTTTTCATCAAATTGTACGTTTCTAAACACGCATCGCGTGCACAAAGTGCACAAACTGTTTATCTTCTTTCAAAACAACTTATATTATATATATATATATATATATATAATATATATATATATTATATATAGGAATAGATCATGAAAACACAAATCTTAGGTGAAAACTTAAAAACTTTTAATCTTGACCGTAGGATTTGGAGATGGACGGTCATGATTTAATCTATGAATATACTTGTATTTCAATTTGGGGTACATTGAAGGTTTAAAGGGTACACGTGTACTGTTCATCAATAGTATCTGAAAGTCTTGTGTTACCCCTTACTGCTTGTATGTACCCCTTAAAATGTAAAATGTATCACTTATTTTGGTTTTCACGTTTTCATATAACATGTGGTTTTCACTGGATCCATCTCCCAATCCTACGGTCAAGATTAAAAGTTTTTAGTTTTACGTAGGATTTGTGTTTTCACATGATCCTATTCTATAATAATATATATATATATATATATATATATATATATATATATATTAATATAATATATATATATAATATATATATTATATATTATTATATAGGGTGAGGATCCCATGAGAACTCCTCTTAGGTGAGAATTATGAGAACTTCATGTTCTACACTTTTAACACCACATGTTCTATAGACACGTTCTACATTTTTAGCATTCATGTTCTACAATTTTAGATTATATGTTCTTACAATTATACATTTTTATGTTCTACAGATAATTATTCGTGTTCTACGTGATTTAGTCTTCGTGTTCTACTTGATTTGGTCTTCGTGTTCTACACTTTTTGTGACTTTCTCTTCCTCCTATTGAACCACACAAGCACAGCCACAATGACCCACGCACTACCACAACACCACCACTTCGCACTGAGCCTGCCAAACTCACCCTGACCTAACCCGACCATCTCACCACCACACCTCTACACCCTCTTGTCATCGCACCACCCACTACCGTCACCCACACCCGACGCCTCACCCACACTCACCCACGAACCACCACCACCTCACCACACCCTCACACTCACGACAACCACCACCACCTCACCTACACCTCTCATCGCACCCAAACAGCCACCACACCACCCACATCACCCTTACCCATCACCTACCCCCACCTCAAGCCAAGCCTAGCCCTCGCCACACCACTGCACAACCCAACCGCACCATACTCCACTTAGAACCCCTACCACACCATATATGGCCACCACAAACGTCACTCATCGAATTACCTAACAACAGACCCCGAACACCACTCGTATGCCAAACAACATCATTCTCACCCACACGACTACATTCACACGAACCACCACCGCACACACCTGATGCCACTATCGAACACAAATCCTCCAACGCGAACACAAACCCCAAATGAAGTTCTAGATGAGTGGTGGGTTCGTGTGCGTGGATTGTGTGAGGCTAGCTCCAGTGAGGGTGCGGTGGAAGAGAAAAAGGATGAGGAGAGAAACCCCATGGTGCGTCGAAAGTTGTTGTAATGGTGATGCGTGATGGTTCGTTGGAGAGAGAAACGGGTTGCCTGTGGTGGGCATTAGTACATCGAGGTGTGGGCTTGGATGTGTATGGTGGTTTGAGTCATTGAGGCGAGTAGTTGCAGTGGGTGCAACGGCAGACTGGGCGGCTACGGTGAAAGAGAGAGAGAGGTGGAGAGTGAGGAGAGAGAATGAGTGAGGGAGGAGAGAGAAATGGGTGAAGGAGTAATAGATAAGATTTTGTTTTAAATGTAGTTTACAAAAATTGAATGGTTGTGATTATTTTAGATTGATTTGATGGTTAAGATGAGAGTTCTCATAGTTCTCACAAAAGGATGAGGTTCTCATATGAACCTAAGTAATATATAATATATAATATATTAATATATATATAATATATATATGATATATATATAATATAATATATATATTATAGTATATAATATATATATATATATATATATATATAATATATATATATCAATATAATTATTATATATATAATATATATATATATATAGAGGTTATCATGGGTCGGGCGGGTTCGGGCCAGGCTTGGCCTAAAATATAGACCCTTTTATCGGGCTCGGGGCGGACCGGGCTAGATTCGGACCTAAAGTTTGTGTCCAAAGCCAAAAATAAGGCAGGTCTAGCGGACTTTTCGTGCTTTTCGGGTCGGGCCAAAAGGTTAACCAAAATGACTAAAATTTATTGCCCAAAGCCCGAACAAAAAACGGAAATTTTGAGCGAATTCGGACCGAAAAAAGTCGTGACCACAAGCCACAAAATTCGTCGAGCTTTTTGATCACCTCTAATATAATATATTATATATATATATATATAATAATAGATATATATATATATATAATATATATATATATATATATATATATATTAATATATATTAATATATATATATATATAATATATATATATATATTATATATGTATATATATATGTATAGGGTGAGATCCCATGAGAACCTTTTTAGGTGAGAACTATGAGAACTTTCATGTTCTACGGATTTAGTGTCATATTCTACAATTTCACACTTTATGTTCTACAATTTAATTCATGTACGATGCTTACAATTTTCAAGTTCTACAATTTTAGTCATTATGTTCTAAAGATCTAATTTTCGTGTTCTACAAATTTGTGTTCCATGCTCACACTTTTACAACTTTCTCTCTTCTTGAGCCTAACCAAACACACTCCTCCTCAGTGAGCCCAGCCCAAACCCACTCCACTCCCTCACTGAGCCCAGCCCACACACACACATCCCACCGAACCCACCAACCCATCCAGACCTCAATCACCACCGAGCCCTTTGCTGACCAGGCCACTACCACCGTTCGACACACCAACCCGACCACCTACCACCTTCACACTCACTCACTAGCCTCACGACCACAACCACCCTCAAACGCAACCAACCCAAGCCTCACACGAACCTCCCCTCGCGCAGGCGCACCGAACCCTCCACCCTCGTGCAGCCACCTCCGCAGCCACACCCACAAAACCAGCGTTCACCCAATCACAGCCCTCACAACACTATTGCCCAATCGAAACCCAGCCCTAAAAATCTTAAAATCAAACCAAGAGAGTGAGAAATCGATGCGGCGACAAAAGGCTTTGTCACGACGGCACGACGCGTGAAAACAGACGCTATGACGTGGCAGTTTGAGGTGGTGCGGTGGAGAGAGAAACAAGGTAAGGAGGAGAGAGAGGGAGAGAGATCGACATACTGTATTACAGTATAATGAGGGAGCAACTTTAAAACAAATTAAAATCAAAATAAAATAATAAATGGTTAAGATTGTTTGAGATTAATTTGAATGTTTAGATTAAAGTTCTCATAGTTCTCATTTTAGGTAGGGTTCTCATATGAACCTAAATTATATGTATATATATATATATATAATATGATACTCTCAAAAAAAAACAAATTACTTGATACTTTTCCAAATTTCCTACATTTTCTCATTTTTTTTATAGATTAGTTATTTTTTCATGTTTCTCTTAAATGCAACATGTAATCGCGTTAACTCTCCTAAATTTTCTTAGCCTCTCATTCATTCCCCACTTTCTTTCTTTTCGTATAAAAAACAATAAGAGAAAATGACGTTATAGTAAGTGTTAGAAATTTGAAATTGACGTTTAAGTAAGTCATACGTAAATCACGAGTGACGCTTTTGGTAGTGTCACAAAATCTAAAACAACGCCTAAAAAGGGTCTCTAAATCTACAACGTCACATACTAAGCATCATTAAATATGCAATGACACTTTTCTTGAGCGACCCTAAATCTCTCATTACGCTTTACAAAGTGTCAATAAATCTGATCTCCAGCGAAGCTTGTATAAGCGTTGATAGAAATATGTATGGAGCGACGCTTGCACAAATGTCATTAAATATTCAGCTATACTTACGTAAGCACTGGTAAATCTAAGTCGACACTTTTAAAAGTGTCGTTCAAAGTTATCGACGCTTTTTTATGCATCACTAACATTAAAGAGCAATGCTTCACTTAGCGTTGGTAACATACTGACGAGTGACGACGCTTTTGAAAGCGTTGACAACTATGCGGCGGCGCTTTTATAAGTGTCAATAAAACTCTAATGTGACTTTCGAAAGCATAATAATGTTTTGGTTTACGGGCTTCTCACATAATTATCCTTACTCAATACACTTAAGATTTTAATGTTATCCAAATTATTAATAATATTTTCCACTAAATTATTATTATTATTATTATTATTATTATTATTATTATTATTCGAATGGAGTACAAAACTCACGCATGAAACCTCCATTGCATTATTGATACTAGTTTTTATGTGCATGCGATGCGTGCTTAAATCTACGAAAATCGCAATTAATGAAAAATGATTATA
The DNA here is from genome assembly GCA_008642245.1 of Bassia scoparia. Lineage (NCBI taxonomy): Eukaryota > Viridiplantae > Streptophyta > Magnoliopsida > Caryophyllales > Amaranthaceae > Bassia > Bassia scoparia. The sequence goes on from SNQN01000139.1 coordinate 12,359, forward strand.
TAATATTTATTTAACTAGTTTAGAACCCGTGCGATGTACGGTATTTTCAAATTTAGTTATAGATATTTATAAAAAAAATATTTTAAAATTAAGAAATATCATTGCACATAAAACATACCTAGCTATTGAAAAACACACAAATTGAAGAGTAAAATACAACATGTTGGGTAACGATGTTTTTGTTGTTTACGGAGTATATAAATTGATATAAAAAAAATATTAAACGAAGGTTGTATTTGTTACATGAAACTCGATTTTTAGGATGTTTATTTTGCATTTTTTAATTTTTTTTTATGTAGATCTACGTAAAATGCAATTATATGGTAGTCTCTACTCGATCTGAAGGTTTTTTTAATTTAATTTTGTAATGTATTTAAATTTAAGATTTAATTTTTTAATGTTGATCTACGTGAAATGCAATTATCTTACCTCGTATTTCGTTGGTTACATGAAATTCGATTTTTTAGGTTAACTTATCTACTCCCTCCGATCCGTTCCACGAAGTTCCTACCACTCACCTCATATGGACTTTTCATTAAGTTCGTTCCTACCACTCCCACTTTATTCCATTTTAGGAAACCTTATATTATTTTTTAAATTGTGGTGGTCCACCATGTGGAACCCATCTTACCACTTGCAATACACTCATGTGCATTAAACAATGCGATTTTATTTGTTTCTCTCACTAATCTAAATCTACTTTTTAACCCAACTTCTCATATTATATTAGTTTCCATATTTTACACCCAAATAGTGTATGGTAGGAACTTCAAGGAACGAAGGGAGTAGTAGATATGAGGTTAGTCTAATGTAGATTATTTAGTTTAATTTTGTAATGTAATTAAATTTAAATTTTAATAGTTAATTTAATTTAATTTTTTAATGTAGGTATTTTTCATTTTATTTTAGGTATTTTATTTGATTTTATATATTGCTCACATCATTTGTGCAATGCGAGTTTGACACGTAGGAAGGATGGTCTCGTTGCATCAGATTCATTCTATTTTAGTATATAGTTATAGATTTAGGTTTTTTATATATTGTACTCGTAGTATGTTTATATGAGGTTTATTTGATATAGATAATTTAATTTTGTAATGTATTTAAATTATCTTGTAGTTTCTAGAAAGTTTTTTTTGATATAATTTTGGAATGTTTTTAATTATTTAAAATTATATAGTGTACGAATATATGAGGTAGGATATAGTATATAGATATATATATAAATAAGTAATAAAAAATATATATATATAGTAAATAAAATAAAATAATATAATAATATAAGATAGATTATATAGTAGTATAGATATGATAGTAAAAATATCAATATAATTGATAATAACATAAATAAAATTTTAAATAATTTTAATTATAATATATATATATATATATATAATAATATATATATATATTAGAGGTTATCATGGGTCGGGCGGGTTCGGGCCAGGCTTGGCCTAAAATATAACCCTTTTATCGGGCTCGGGGCGACCGGGCTAGATTCGGACCTAAAGTTTGTGTCCAAAGCCAAAAATAAGGCAGGTCTAGCGGACTTTTCGTGCTTTTCGGGTCGGGCCAAAAGGTTAACCAAAATGACTAAAATTTATTGCCAAAGCCCGAACAAAAAACGGAAATTTTGAGCGAATTCGGACCGAAAAAAGTCTGACCAAAGCCCACAAAATTCGCGAGCTTTTTGATCACCTCTAATATAAATATATATATATATATAATATATAATAATAATATATATATATATATAATATATATATATATATATATATATATATTAATATATATTATAATATATATATATATATACATATATATATATATTATTATATGTATATATATATGTATAGGGTGAGATCCCATGAGAACCTTTTTAGGTGAGAACTATGAGAACTTTCATGTTCTACGGATTTAGTGTCATATTCTACAATTTCACACTTTATGTTCTACAATTTAATTCATGTACGATGCTTACAATTTTCAAGTTCTACAATTTTAGTCATTATGTTCTAAAGATCTAATTTTCGTGTTCTACAAATTTGTGTTCCATGCTCAACACTTTTACAACTTTCTCTCTCCTTGAGCCTAACCCAAACACACTCCTCCTCAGTGAGCCCAGCCCAAAACCCACTCCACTCCCTCACTGAGCCCAGCCCACACACACACACCCACCGAACCCACCCAACCCATCCAGACCCTCAATCACCACCGAGCCCTTTGCTGCACCAGGCCACTACCACCGTTCGACACACCAACCCGACCACCTACCACCTTCACACTCACTCACTAGCCTCACGACCACAACCACCCTCAAACGCAACCAACCCAAGCCTCACACGAACCTCCCCTCGCGCAGGCGCACCGAACCCTCCACCCTCGTGCAGCCACCTCCGCAGCCACACCCACAAAACCAGCGTTCACCCAATCACAGCCCTCACAACACTATTGCCCAATCGAACCCAGCCCCCTAAAAATCTTAAAATCAAACAAGAGAGTGAGAAATCCGATGCGGCGACAAAAGCTTTGTCACGACGGCACGACGCGGTGAAAACAGACGCTATGACGTGGCAGTTTGAGTGGTGCGGTGGAGAGAGAAACAAGGTAAGGAGGAGAGAGAGGAGAGAGATCGACATACTGTATTACAGTATAATGAGGGAGCAACTTTTAAACAAATTAAAATCAAAATAAAATAATAAATGGTTAAGATTGTTTGAGATTAATTTGAATGTTTAGATTAAAGTTCTCATAGTTCTCATTTTAGTAGGGTTCTCATATGAACCTAATTATATGTATATATATATATATATAATATGATATGAGAACTTCATGTTCTACACTTTTACACCACATGTTCTATAGACACGTTCTACATTTTTAGCATTCATGTTCTACAATTTTAGATTATATGTTCTAACAATTATAATTTTTATGTTCTACAYATAATTATTCGTGTTCTACTGATTTAGTCTTCGTGTTCTACTGATTTGGTCTTCGTGTTCTACACTTTTTGTGACTTTCTCTCTCCTCCTATTGAACCACACCAAGCACAGCCCACAAATGACCCACGCACRACCACACCACCACCACTTRCGCACTGAGCCTGCCAAACTCACCCTSACCTAACCCGACCCATCCTCACCCCACACCTCTCGCCACCCCTCTTGTCATCGCACCACCACTACCGTCACCCACACCCGACGCCTCACCCTCACACTCACCCACGAACCACCACCACCTCACCCACACCCTCACACTCACCCACGAACCARCACCACCTCACCCTACACCTCTCARCGCACCCAAACAGCCACCACCACCACCCACATCACCCTTACCCACTCACCTACKCCCCACCTCAAGCCAAGCCTAGCCCTCGCCACACCACTGCACAACCCCAACCGCACCATACTCCACTTAGAACCCCTACCACACCATATATGCCACCACCAAACGTCACTCAATCGAATTACCTAACAAARAGACCCCGAACCACCACTGCGTAGCCAAACAACATCATTCTCACCCACACGACTACAWTCACACCGAACCACCACCGCACACACCTGATGCCACCTAATCGAACACAAATCCTCCAACCGCGAACACAAACCCCAAAATGAAGGTTCTAGATGAGTGGTGGGTTCGTGTGCGTGGGATTGATGTGAGGCTAGCTCCAGTGAGGGTGCGGTGGAAAGAGAAAAGAGTGAGGAGAGAGAACCGCCATGGTGCGTCGYAAGTTGTTGTAATGGTGATGCGGTGATGGTTCGTTGGAGAGAGAAACGGGTTGCCTGTGGTGGGCATTAGTACATCGYGGTGTGGGCTTGGATGTGGTATGGTGGTCTGAGTCATTGAGGTCGAGTAGTTGCAGTGGTGGTGCAACGGCAGACTGGGCGGCTACGGTGGAGAGAGAAGGAGGTGAGTGAGGAGAGAGAAATGAGTGAGGGAGGAGAGAGAAATGGGTGAAGGAGTGAATAGATAAGATTTTGTTTTAAATGTAGTTTACAAAAATTGAATGGTTGTGATTATTTTAGATTGATTTTGATGGTTAAGATGAGAGTTCTCATAGTTCTCACAATAAGGATGGTTCTCATATGAACCTAAGTCTATATATATATATATATATATATTATACTATATTAATAATATATATATTATATATATATATAATTATATATATAATATATATATATATATATTTATATATATATAAATACTATATATATATTATATATATAATATTATATATATATATATATATATATATATATTATATATCATATATATTAGAGGTTATCATGGGTCGGCGGGCTTCGGGCCAGCGCTTGGCCTAAAATATAGACCCTTTTATCGGGCTCTAGGGGCGGACCGGGCCTAGATTCGGACCTAAAGTTTTGTGTCCAAAGCCCCAAAAATAAGGGCAGGTCTTAGCGGACTTTTCGTGCTTTTCGGGTCGGGCCCAAAAGGTTAACCAAAATGACTAAAATTTATCGCCAAAAGCCCGAACAAAAAACGGAAATTTTGAGCCGAATTCGGACCGAAAAAAAGTCCTGACCAAGCCCACAAAATTTCGGACCGAGCTTTTTGATCACCTCTATATATATATATATTATATATATATATATATAATTATAATATATATATATATATATATATATATAATATATTATATATATATACATATATATTATATATAATATATATATACATATATATTATATATATATATGTATATATATATGTATAGGGTGAGACCCATGAGAACCCTTTTTAGGTGAGAACTATGAACTTTCATGTCTACGGATTTAGTGTTCATATTCTACAATTTCACACTTTATGTTCTACAATTTAATTCATGTACGATGCTTACATTTTTCAAGTTCTTACAATTTTAGCATTATGATTCTAAAGATCTAATTTCGTGTTCTACAAATTTGTGTTCCATGCTCAACACTTTTACAACTTTCTCTCTCCTGAGCCTAACCCAAACACACTCCTCCTCATTGACCCAGCCCAAACCCACCCCACTCCCTCACTGAGCCCAGCCCACACACACACACCCACCGAACCCAGCCCAAAAACCATCCAGACCCTCAATCACCACCAGGCCCTTTGCTCACCAGCCACTACCACGTTCGACACACCAACCCGACCACCTACCACCTTCACCACTCACTCACTAGCTCACGACCACAACCACCTCAAACCGCAACCAACCAAGCCTCACACGAACCTCCACCCTCGCGCAGGCGCACCGAACCCTCCACCCTCGTGCAGCCTACCTCCGCCAGCCACACCCCACAAACCAGCGTTCACCCCAACACAGCCCTCACACACTATTGCCCAATCGAACCCAGCCCCCTAAAAATCTTAAAATCAAACAAGAGAGTGAGAAATCGATGCGGCGACAAAAGGCTTTGTCACGACGGCGACGACCGTGGTGAAAACAGACGCTATGAACATGCAGTTTAGGGGTGCGGTGGAGAGAAAACAGGTAAGGAGGAGAGAGAGGGAGAGAGATCGACATACTGTATTACAGTATAATGAGGGAGCAACTTTTAAACAAATTAAATCAAAATAAAATAATGTAAAATGTTTAAGATTGTTTGAATTATTGAATGTTTAGATTAAGTTCTCATAGTTCTCATTTTTAGGTAGGTGTCTCATATGAACCTAAATCTATATTGTATAAATATATTTTAATATTATATATACTCTCAAAAAAAACCAAAATTACTTGATACTTTTCCAAATTTCCTACATTTTCTCATTTTTTTTATAGATTTAGTTATTTTTCATGTTCTCTTAAATGCAACATGTAATCCGGTTAACTCTCTCTAAATTTTCTTAGCCTCTCATTCATTCATCCCACTTTCTTTCTTTTCGTTATAAAAAACAAAAGAGAAAATGACGTTAGTAGTAAGTGTTAGAAATTTGAAATTGACGTTTAAGTAGATTCATACGTAAATCACGAGTACGCTTTTGGTAGTGTCACAAAATCTAAAACAACGCCTAAAAAGGGTCTCTAAATCTTACAACGTCACATACTAAGCATCATTAAATATGCAATGACACTTTTCTTGAGCGACCCTAAATCTTCATTACGCTTTACAAAGTGTTCAATTAAATCTGAATCTCCACGACAAGCTTGTATAAGTGTTGATAGAAATATGTATGGAGCGATCGCGTTGCACAAATGTCATTAAATATTCAGCGCTATACTTACTAAGCACTTGGTAAATCTAAGTCGACACTTTTAAAGTTGTCTGTTCAAAGTTTACGACGCTTTTTTTATGCATCACTAAACATTAAAGAGCTGATGCTTTCACTAGCTGTTTAGGCTACATAGCTGACGAGTGAGCGACGCTTTTTGAAAGCGTTGACAATCACTATGCGGCGGCGCTTTTATAAGTGTCAATAAAACTCTAATGTGACTTTTCGAAAGCATAATAATGTTTTGTTACTAGGGCTTTCCACATAAATTATCCTTACTCAATACACTTAAAATTTAATGTTATCCAAATTATTAAAATAATATTTTCCACTAAATTTATTATTAATTTATTATTCTATCTATTATATTATTATTATTTTCGATGGGAGTACAAAACTCCGCATTTGGAAACCTCCATGATATTGATAACCAGTTTTTATGTGATGCGATGCGTGGCTTATAATCTACTGAAAAATCGCAATTAATAATGCAAAAAATGATTGTATTATAATAATTTATTTATTACTATTTTAGAACCCGTGCCGAGGTACGGTTATTTTTTCAAATTTAGAGTTATATATTTTATAAAAAAATATTTTTAAAATTAAGAATATCATTGCAGCTATAAACAAATCTGCCTAGCTATCTGATAAAACCAAAATTGAATGAGTAAAAATGACAAGACATGTTGGTCGATGTTATTCTGTTGTCTTGTAAGAGCGTATTGTACGTAATATATAATTGATATAAAAAAATATTAAACGTAAGTGTTGATTTTACATGAAACTCGATTTTTAGGATGTTTATTTTGCATTTTTTAATGTTTTTGTTCATGTAGATCTAACGTTAAATGCAAGTTATATGTAGTCATCTACTTCAGTCTTGAAGTTTTTTTAATTTATATTGTAATAGTATTAAATTAAGATTAATTTTTTAATGTTGATCTCAATTCGTTGAAATGCCCAATTATCTTACATTCGTATTTCCTGTTGTTGTTACATGAAATTCCGATTTTTTAGGTTACTTATCTATCTCCCTCCGATCCTGTTCCACGACAGTGTGTACCTACACTCAGCCTCATAATGTGACTATATTCATTAGATTCGTTCCACCACTCCCTACTTATATTGCCAGTTTTAGAAACCTTTATATGTTTTTAAATTGTGGTGGTCCCACTCTATGGTGGAACGCCATCTTACCATACTTGCAAATAACACTTCATATTGCTGCACTTAAACAATGCGATTTTATTTGTTTCTCTCAGCTAATTCTAAATACTTTAACCCAGACTTCTCTAATTATAATTAGTTTCCATATTTTACACCACAAAATAGTGTTATGGTTAGGAACTTCAAGAACAAGGCGGAGTAGTAGATTATGAGTGTAGTCTAATGTAGGTTATTAGTTTAATTGTTTGTAAATGTAATTAATATTTAATTTTAATATACTGTTAATTTAATTTAATTTTTTAATGTATGGATTTTTCATTTTATTTTAGGTATTTATTTGATTTATATATTGGCTCACAGTCTATATGTGTGCAAATGCGAGCTTTGCTCACGTAGAAGGCATGCGTCTCTGTTGCATCAGATTCATTCTTGATGTTTATATAATTTATAGATTTAGGTTTGTTTTTATATATTGTACTCGTAGTATGTTTTATATGAGGTTAGTTTGCATATATAGATAATTTAATTTTGTAATGTATTTTAAAATTAATTGTAGTTTCTCTAGAAAGTTTTTTTGATATAATTGGAAATGTTTTTTAATTATTAAAATTTAAATATTAATTAATTTAATATTTTTATGAGGTTTATTTGATATAGAATAATCTTAATTGTAATGTATTAATTATCGTTTGTATTTCTAAAAAGTTTTTTACATAATTTGTAACGTATTTAAATTATTAAATTTAGATAGTTATATTTAATTAATATTTTATGTAGATCCATGTTAATGCATATTAATCTTAACTATCGGATTATTTTTGTTTACTTGAAATTGATAGCCTTGAGTTAGGATATTTCTTATTTAGTTTGATAGATGTTTATTTGATGTTAGTAATTAATTTTATTTTGTACCCGTAATGTATTATTAAACAATTGTAATAGTTTAATTATTTAATTTATTTATTATAAGAGTTTTTTTTCGCTATTTTAAATTTAAGTATTTTTTAAAAATATTAATGAGAGATGCCTAACGTCATCCGTGCTATATGAGCTTGACACGTAGATTAGTCATGGTGTCTATACATTTTCATTTGTTTTAGTTTATAGTTTATTAGATAATAAAATCTGTTGTTATAAATATTACGTGAAGTGTAGATTTTTGTAGAAGGGTTGTAGTAATTCTAATAATTAAATGCATTACATTTAAATTTTAATTAAATTTTTTTAATGTAGATTTTTATTTTGATAAAACCATTTAGTATATAATTTTTGTTTAAGAATTGTTACGTCGAATGAGTATTTTTGTAATTTTAGTAATGAAATGTACGGAGTAATTTAAACATTTAAAAATTTAAATATTACTTTATTGATTTACATTTTTGATGTAAGATATTTTTTTTAATTCCAAACTTCTAGTATATATAAGAACTTGTTTGAAGAATTTTTACGTGCAATAGTAAGATTCTAGAAGGTTTTTTTTTTAAAAAAAAATAAATTGTATGTCTTAAGTGTTTTTTTATTTATAATTATGTAATGTGTTCTAAATTAAATTTAAATTTGAATACGGCAGTATTAGTTTATTTAATTAATTGTCAATGTTTTTTTTAAAAAATAATTGAGTTGCTGGACATCATCCATGCGATGGAGGCTTGACACCAGTGGATTATGAGATGTAATCATTGCATCAGAAATCTATTTTGTTTTTAGTTATAAGTTATAAGATAAGTATTTGATGCACAGCGATGCGGTCGGCTTGCTATTATTTTTTAAAAAAAGTTTTCACGTTATGGGGGAAATCATATTTATATATCATAGTTAGTTTGTTAAAACTACTATATAGGCACGCGTTACTGCGTGTGAGTGCATTTTACAATTTTTAAAATATAAATTAAGCAAATATGTAATTAGAAAAAAATCATGTAATTGTGTATAGTTTCAAATTAACAATGGCGGTGATTTATTATGATTTTTCAAATTTCGATGCAATTTTTTTTCCTTTCAATTGAATCTTACAGAACAAAGAGAAAATGATTAATTACATTGACATACAAATAATATTATTGAAATACATAATAAATTAATAGATATTTAATTCAATATGATTTTTCAAAATAATTTGCATGCATGTATAACTGATTCATGTAGAAAAAAATAGTATATATGTATTAATTATTTATATTTGAATTACTAATTAATTAAACTTTTTTCAAAATAATTTGCAATGTTTAAGTGATTCAAATGGAATAAATTAGTCAATCTAATTAATGATTTTTATTTGAATGTATTTACATCAATTAATTTAAATTTTCCTTTTTATTTATATACAAAAAAATAAAGAGAAAATTATATTTTTTAATTAAAGGGCAATTAAGTCTTTTACATCATTAAGGTATTTACTGTCTTTTAATAGGGGGACACCATTGCTCCCCCTTGGCTTATATATAGAGATTAAAATGTTAATAAATAGTATTGCTTATTAATCAATTCAATTTTTAATTTAATTATTTGAAATAATTTGACTTGAATCAAAAATATATTCTCGTATGATTTAATTCAATTTGTAGAGGTTTGAGTTTAGTCACGCACGTCATAAATGATTATCAATTTTTAATAAACAATGAAGTTAATACTTCGTAGAATAGAAAAAGAGTACTTAACACATCAATTTATAACTTTTTTTAGTTAATGATAATATAGTCTTTAGCACGTATTTTAGAGGGGTCAAACCCCCCCCCCCTCCCTTTTATAATAGAGATCAGTTATTGCAACTTTCTCTTAAATGTCTGATCGTATATGGCAATATCCATTTACAAGCAATGCTAGTTTAATTCTTAATTGATTCTTTCACTTCTCGTTAGCCTTATTAAAACTAATGGCGGAATTAGATTGAGTATTCTACTATTCGATCTATAGGTTGAAAATATAGTTTCTTATCTTGATGAATTAAATTTGATCAAGGAATTTAATTAAAGACTTGCTTGATGACTCCTTTTAGCTTATTAGTTATGACTTATGAAGTATTTTGTATAGGTTATCAATGTCGGGATTTTACTTTGGATTCAATGAGGGGTATAAAATCAAATCGTATAATCGATCAATCATAGAAAAATATTATAAAATCAAATCGTAGAATCGATCAATCATAGAAAAATATTAAAAAATTTCCCGCGATCTGGATCACGATTTGATAACTATTGTCACTATTACATAATGAAGATATACTTCGTATTATGAAAACAAATATATATTCTGACATCTCTGCAATCAATTATGAAAACAATATGTATTCCTCACTAGTACTTTATTTAATCTCTAAAATCACATGTCTACCACGTATTACAAATTTCAAAAACAAACAGTAAAATCGTTATGTGGCTAAACGAACAACAAACATACAAATATACGAAATTAATGCAAGTCATATAGAGTCTATTTCAAAAAAAAAATGGTGTCATTTTACATTATATTAGGACCTACCACTAAAACAACATAAAGAAAAAGTGAGTAAACCATTTTTAAAACTTACAAAAATGTCTTTGTAATCACCAAATGCCACCATACAAATGCTGTGTCCAAAAATTGGATAAACTTTTGAGCAAAACAGGCTTCAATATCCACCACATTTCTTCATTCAACTTTATCTCTTTGCAAATTTTTTTCATTGAAATTACTGTACATTATTCAATAAAAATACTTCGAATTTATACATCAAAATTAAATAAATAAATAAATCAACCTTTATAATATCTCAATATTTTTTTTTGGTGGTTGTGGTCTCACCTAGAAATTCTGTGCTGACACGTGGCATATGTCCAAAAATTTCCATTTTTATTAAAGGAAAAAAAAGGTCTCTTCTTCGTTTTGCTTATTTTACCACTTGTATTACAGTTTACGAGCTTAAGGTTTTTCTTTGCTGCTTCACTCACTTAAGTCTCAGGTAAACACTTTGCTTTTTTTTTTCCCCCCTCTTCTCTAATTTAAACCAATAAAAATTGGTTCTTTATGATTCATATGTTGAATATTCTTACTTTTGTGCTCAATAAAGTTGTGATTTTTCATGGGATTTCTGTAAATATGTAGGTGATTTATGGTTGATTGTGATGATTTCGTAATTGGGGTTATTAGTAGTATTATCATATTATGTACACTAATGGGGTTATTAGTAGTATTTATTTGGTCAATACTGCAATATATGATTACCCAATTGGAATTTGTTCATATTAGTCAATTTAATTTGTTTCTGTTTGATTGATTTTGGTGATTTACGACTGAGTTACAGTTTTTCGAAATTTGGCAAATTTTGTGAAAATGATTATAATTGACATTTAACTCACTTATTTAAAGTTTGGGAATTCATCTAGTACAGTAGTTAATTTATTGATGTTGATTGTGGAAAGCCTGTAATTAAAAGATTGTTCTTCAAAATATTAGCCCATTGTTAATTATTACTTCAGCGATTGATGTCATAATTAATGCTGCTGCTTATATAAACCTTGAAAAGATTTGATTTTGGCATAGTGTGTCCAATTTTGTTGATGTATGAATGGTTGAAAATGATATGTATGATCTCGTCAAAAAGAAAATGATATGTATGATCATCATGACTGCTTGGTTTTGTTTTTTTTATCCAAAATATGGGGTATACGAGTGAGCCATTAATTAAGTATTTGGTTGGAAATTCAGCTTATTGTACTGTCTTTCCTAAACTTTTCAAAGATATTTTTTATTATTTATTTATTTATTTATTTTTGTGTGTGTGATTAAGTATTGCCTTTAGGATCATTCATAGAATTTGTAATTGTAAACCTGGCTTATGGATATGTTTCGCTTGTAGCGATGATTAGGCATATAAAAGGGGTTCGCAGAATAATTTGATGAAATGGATTGGGATTGTTTCCTTGTCAATGTAATGAATCTTCCGCCGTTTGTGATTATATCTGTATATTACTGCTGTTTGTCTAGTGTGTGTAATCGTGCTAAATATGAGGCTGTATCTTATTTCCGTGATTGAAATTCAGGTTTATGATCTAAGGCCGTTGTACTTGAATTTGTTTAGTCTCTCTTCTTTGAGTTGAGGGTATTCTAATCAGGTCTTGGACATAATGTCGCTTAAGGGATTGGACTATGATTCATTGAATGAAAATGTGAAGAAGTGCCAATATGCTGTTAGGGGTGAGTTGTATCTACGAGCTTCTGAGCTACAGAAAGAAGGGAAGAAGGTAACTTGACTAATGATTTCATACTCAATTCTTTTGGTTGGTTGATACCTGTGATTTCACATGAAACAGGATTGTTCGATTAAGTGTATATACGAGTAATTAAATTTTGTATTGGGTTGAAAGTTGAAATTGGATTGCTTACTTCATATAGTTGGGGTGAAATAGCTTTCTTCATTTCATATAGCTGGTATGAAATTCGGCTCACAGTTTCTTGTAATTGGATTGCAATAGTATTAATTGTTTCATGTGCTCAATGAAATTCTAAAATTTGGTTTTTTAAGAAAAGAAAAAACATGAAATATAATTGCATGTCTCAAGTTGAAATAAGATCTTGTATTAAAAGTTGAATATCATTTGAGTTTTGAGAATAATATAATTTAAAGTTGAGAGGGAAAATAATAATAACAAGATTAAAACCTCTAAATGAGTGAAAAAAGGGTTACGTTAAGTAAAGTAAGGTTGCGTTTAACAATCCCCTTGTTATGTTCATTATGATTAAAACTCTGCTTGTGATGTGTTATTCTATGGTGAAAACAACAGATAATGTTATAATGTCACTAAGGTTTTTCATTATTGTAAGGTACTGAACTATGTTTGAGTTGGCAATTTTGCATATACAGTATTTTTTAAAAGATATTGTTGCTTTTATTTTGTTAAGTACTAAGCCAGACATGTTCTCTAACAAGTTTTTATTTCCATGCAGATCATCTTCACAAATGTTGGAAATCCTCATGCACTAGGGCAAAAACCATTGACATTTCCCCGCCAGGTTTAGCGTGATATATTGTTTTCACTTAGTGGTTAACTCTAGTCAATGTTTGGGAATTCGACCTGTATCTAACTTTATAAATTGCAATCTTCCAGGTGGTTGCTTTGTGTCAAGCTCCATTTCTACTTGATGATCCAAATGTTGGATTAATATTCCCAGCTGATGCAATTGCAAGAGCCAAACATTACCTTTCATTGACTTCAGGCGGTCTAGGTATATCTTTTGCTAAAGAGACAGATATCTAAACCATATGATATCATGTTTTGTATTATGGCATGGTGCCATCGATCTAATATTTATATCACTCTTCTTGTTCCGACTAGTTAGAAGCCTTAGGAGTAAGGTTGCTTGCATCTGAGCAACTTAGATCCTACCAAATATGAGACATATGTTATTTTATTCATTTTTAATATCATATCAATCAGCATAGGTCACCCAAAGTCTGCTCATAACAGGTCGATGTCAGTAGTTAAGATTTATGAACCCTCCAAATTGCAACAATTTGTGCCAGCTGCTAGTTGTTTGAGGTTTTCAAAATCCTCCAAATAGCAACTTCATTTATACTGTTATTATGCGGTTTAAGTTAATGGTATGCTTTACCAGGTGCTATTATGTTATTGCATTAGGTGCTTACAGTGATTCAAGAGGCCTTCCTGGCATAAGGAAAGAGATAGCAGAGTTTATTGGAAGACGTGATGGATATCCCAGGTGATTACTGCGTTTACACTTTGATATGGCCAACCCCACTCATGGGATGACTACACGGAATAATCACTTTTTGGTTCATAGCCGACCCCACATATGGGGTTAAGGCTCTGACTGATTTGTATGCAATTTGATATGTCATTTTACTTGTTGATTATAATGCTAATTCTTTATCTACCTAATTTACAGTGATCCAGAGCTCATTTTCCTTACTGATGGTGCCAGCAAAGGAGTGATGCAAATCTTAAATGCAATCATTGGAAGCCCAAGTGATGGGGTAATCAATATTATTCAATATAAGATCTTTTTATTTTCATTCCCCTGCTCTTCTTTAGATTTCCATTTTCCTCCTTTCTGGGAGGTAGAAATCAATCTTTGATCATCATTGCCTTGTAATATATGTTCCAGATCTTAGTTCCTGTTCCACAGTACCCACTTTATTCTGCTACAATATCATTACTGGGTGGTTCTCTTGTCCCTTATTACCTGGAGGAGTCTGCAAACTGGGGCCTTGATATCACTAATCTTCGTGACGCAATTCAACAAGCCACATTCAAAGGGATAAAAGTAAGTATGCATTCATGTAACCTTTTGTAAGATTCATGGGTATGATAGAATTTTTTTATAATTTTTTGTTTATAATATAGTCAGAAAGTAAATTGTAGCAATGTTTTGTTCTCCCTTGTTAACTGATAAAGTTCCATTAGTTTCGATTTTATTTAATTGTATCTAATCAAGGTCATGACTGTTGTGTGAAACAAGCACTATACAGATGGTTTGTAATCTTGCTTCTGTGAATTCCTGAAATATTTTCACGGTTGTGTAGATGACTATCCCGAAGAATCACTTCTAGTTCATGTAGCCGACCCCATTTATGGGACTAAGGCTTTGATTGATTGATTGATTGTTGGCGGCTTAACTTGCATTCCTTCTAGTATTGTAGCTTCTTAAATTTGGTCTATGTTTTAGCAAGATAATGCTTGCTGACTGTACGTCATTTGGCCAGGTACGTGCAATGGTTATTATTAACCCTGGCAATCCTACAGGACAATGCCTTAGTGAAGCCAACCTAAAAGAAATAGTGAATTTCTGTATCCAAGAGAAATTGGTACTGTTGGCTGATGAAGTATATCAGCAAAACATATACCAAGATGAGCGCCCTTTTATAAGTGCAAGAAAGGTATGTCTTATTATATTTCTCAGCAGCTGGAGATCGATGGTCTAGGTTCTTATATTGTTTATTCTTCTTTCAAGATCTAATTTACCTTGTCTTCTATTTGTGAAAGGTTCTGCTGGATATGGGGCCACCACGGAACAAGGATCTTCAGCTTGTGTCTTTCCACACGGTGTCAAAAGGATATTGGGGTGAATGTGGACAGAGAGGTGGATACTTTGAAATGACAAACATTCCCCAAAAGGTTTTTCTTTGTCTCAGTTTTCTGTTTGAGCCATGATTCCATATTTACATTACTCTCTTCCCTGTGTATACTTAATTAGTGAGCAATTACAGAACTTCTTAATCTAGTCAGTTGTCTTAGTAAACTTGATGAAAGCTATTAGATCTCTATCTGAGTTGATGGAAGGGTATTTGATACTTTAGCATATTCTGAATGGTAAATACCCCGTTAAACTTGCTTTCAAGTGTTACAAATTTGTGAGGAATCGGAAAGCAATAGAGTAAAATAATTTTGAATTCAATTGCTTTTACACAAAATGAAAGAATTTATTCATTTATATTGGAATTTCAGTTGTTTTTTTGTCACTGGCTCAAATGTGTTCTAAAATGAAGCTGTTCTCGTTCTAGCTTTACTTTATTTCTCATTTATCTGCAGCAAGTCGGCAACTGATGAGTCAAAAATAAATAAAGAAGGAAAATGAAAGAAAAAAAAATAGATTTATTGACAAGGTAAAAGAATTGCGACTTTGGATATCCTGAAGCTCAAGAATACAAGTTCTAACAGCCAAAATTCTGCGATAAAGATCCGCTTTTGTTCTTCTGGATTGATAGAGGGATCTGATGCTAATATTTGCAACAATTCACATGTATTTCTTCAAGCCTATATGATCTTCATTTCTAAATAATCTGCGTAAAAATAGCTTAGAGCCTGAGAGTACCCTTCAATTACCAAAAAGATGAAATATACTCATTGTCTCCCTAAATTTCTTACTGTAGTAAGCCACTATCTGTAAGAAATCTATTTATGTTCTGGTTTTGWTCGTCTCTTGCAGTCAGTTGATGAAATATATAAGATTGCTTCAATAGCATTGAGTCCTAATGTACCAGGGCAAATATTTGTAAGTTTCTAAACCATTTCCGTGCTCTTGTTTCACCATTACTAATGACTTGATGTTCTGGATCTTGTATGCATAAAATCACTGATTCTTTTTTCCCTTTGATAGCTTGGGTTGATGGTCAATCCACCGAAGCCTGGGGATATCTCATATCTTAGATATGAACAAGAGAGGTAAAGAACGGTCACTCGATTATTTCTTTGTGCATGTGGCATACTGGCATTGTAGCCATTTGCCCATTGGCCATTGACTATAAATATTTCATGGTGTTGTGATAAATTTGCAGCAAAGGGATCCTGGAATCATTAAGGAAAAGAGCGCGAATAATGACAGATGGATTCAACAGCTGTAGAAATGTAGTCTGCAATTTCACTGAAGGTAAAGGCTAGCTCCGTTTGTTTTCTTCAATTGGCTGTCCCTTTCAATAGAGTTTGATGTGTGGGATGAATTCTACTTGCAGGTGCTATGTACTCATTCCCTCAAATATGCTTGCCACGCAAGGCAATAGAAGCCGCGAATAAGGCTGGCAAACAACCTGATGTTTTCTACTGTCTCAAGCTTTTGGAAGCCACCGGCATCTCTACTGTTCCTGGATCAGGATTTGGGCAGAAAGAAGGGTACTCAACCGTTAATTTTTTCGTTTAAATATTTCATGCAATGCTCAAAGTTTCTTATAAACCAACATTCCCATTCCTTGCACCCCAAAGAAACTATTAAAAGATGAAATCAAGAAAGGAAGAAAGCTTTATACATAATGAAACATATTATTACTTAACAATGTAGTTAGTGTCGAATAACGAGCTATGTTCTCCATATGTAACAGGGTTTTCCACATGAGAACTACCATCCTACCAGCTGAAGAAGACATGCCTGCTATCATGGACAGCTTTAAGAAGTTCAACGATGCTTTCATGGAACAGTATGAGGACCACCGAGGATATTCAAGACTGTAGATCTGCTAGATCGAGATTTTTTTGTAATCCGATCTTTATTTTCTCATCATGAACATACATCCCTCCTCCTCTCCCCCTCAATATGATGTTTATATAAGGTCAAGGCGAATTTCATGTAAACTATGCACACTTTGAATGATATGTAAACTAAGCAGCGCTTTAATTTTACTACGCTACCCCGTTTCCCCCTTCTCGATGAACTATAGAAATATACACGACTTTTGGTGAAGGGGTTGTCCGTCTTAGTTCTTGATTCAATAATATACCTGGGTTTCTCAAGTAGATTGACAACTTGGATTATTTGGAAGCACTTTCACATGGATTCAACAGTATATTTGATAGAAAAATGTGGTAAGATTTTGAACTTTTCATCACATAATTGTTGACTATATCTGATTTGTTTGGTCCATTAATAATTCATGCATTTAAATTCTGATGAAAACTGCAAATGGGTTTTTAATAATGCATTAATTCTAGCATCTGAGGTTTTGGGACAACATTGCAACAGTGTAATGTGAGTTATGACTGATATTGGGATGTTGTGATTCATAGTAAAGAGACACATTTAGATCTGCAAAACAAAGGGTCATGTCCCTGTTCTGTTGACAATTTTTTAGGGTTAATTTTAGAGTAACTTTTAACTCGTTTTACAAACTTCGTGAGTTCATTTTTTTCTAAATTTTGTCAACAACTATAATCCAATTCTCTTAATGTGTTGATAACGCGTGAAGATAAACAAACTAGATAATACAATCTTGCTTTTTTTTCACAACTTCCAAAGACTTACTTTTTGAACTTATCTTATTTAATAAGCTATGAAATTAAGTCGAAGAGAACGTGTCCCATGTATTGAGTGTTGTTATGAAATGAAATTTAGTTTTGCTTTGTTAAAGAAGAAGATTTTTCTATTATCAATCCCTAGGGCTATCTTGTCTATAATATGTATGGAGTATGGTGACTATGGTCCCCATCTTGAAATTCAGCTCCATAATCTATACTATAGTACTTAATGTATCAGTGCTAGCTAGGGGGGAAACAGAACAGAAAATTATTGGTTATTACTCCGTTTCTTTATACGGAATATACGAAGTATAAAGTTGTAACAAATGAGTATTATTATTATTTTTAAAACGTATATGATAGTGAAAGTCAATGCATGCATAATTTAAAGATTATTATATAAATAACGGAATTTATTGGAGGTAAATAAAATGGGAGAAGACAATGTGAGTGTGATTCATAGTCCTTTTTTAATTTAGGGATTATGATAGTACTTCTTTACATTTTTTAACAAAAAAACAAACATAAAAATTTAAGTGGAACAGAGAGAGTATAAATGATGACACGATGTCTCATGCTAGGGAATTGTTATAGGCACATCAATTTTTGTTATAGAAATATGTTCTATAAAATTACAATTTTCATTACTCGATCTTTTCACGTAAAGGTGTGCTTATAGCAATAATTTGGGATGTGCCTAACGACACTACTACCGTCTTGTACATATGTGTTCCTTTATTTCTTTCTAAACACATACTATATATAAATGTCAAAGTCAAACGTCATACACTATTCTTGATTCTTCATTACTTAATCTTGGTCAAACCTTGGTTAAGTCCATAACATTCAACTTTGAGCCTAACTCAAGAAATGGTAGATATAATATATTATACTACTTTACTCTAAGCTTACTTAATTAAATAATACTTCCAACATTTTCTTAAAATTACAACAATTGAGTATTGTTTGTGAGATATTAAATATTCATCTCTCTTCTCTATCTATTATCAGCGGCAGTCGAATATAGAGGTCACGTCCCTCTCTATTATCAGTGAAATTAAGCTTTTACTTGGAATAATCCATTAACATGGTATACCCTATCATATTTTCATCGTATTCGTCCGAAACAATGATGCATATTGGCTGTAACACATTCATGCAGCACCAACTTTAATTTTATTTTTGAGAAATTAAAATTGATGTCTTGAAGAAGACACTTCCTCATTGTCTCCATAGCTGAAGGACATACTTTTGTTTTGTTAACCTTTAGATTTAGCTTTCATCAATATATGATCAATGTACATTTATAAAGAATGAAAATGTTAAAATATCAACTTTTTAACCCAAAAAAAAGAAAATATTAACTTTAAAAAGTAAAAGCAACACCTATTTTATTCATGTATGTATTTTGTACTAAGTTGCATATATTATGCAATTGAATTTAGTTTCCGATTTCTTTCACTCATAAATAATTCATTGGAATTCAATTCTAATCGTTTCACTTAAAATCATTTTAATTGTTTTCCGATAATGTAAACATGGTCGAGTAAACTTTGTTGATGAAGATCCCGGGGTCCCTCGAAAGTTGATACACACAAAGTCACAAACACAACACAAATGCCGCCAAAAATCCACTTCACTTCCTAGACTCCAGTCAATTTGTGTAGACTGCCCGTTCGGTCAGCTTAATTTCCGGGCACCCCCCTAAATTTTRCCATTTCCACTTGCCCCCTTATTTTTGGAGGGAAAAACTAAACCRTTTTTTTTTTTTAATTACTCATCTCATCTCATCTCATCTCTCTCACTCCTCCRTTCCTCGGGTTCCCTTTCTCTCTCCTCTTTTTCCTCCCTCTAAATCTCAAACATTCAACGTCACTCTTTCTCCCAAATTCCCCTCTTCTTTCTTTTATTTTACGCGTTTACTCTTTTAATTTCTTTRCAATACTTTTCCCCTTTTCAATTTATTCAACCCTTTTTCCACTTCCTTCTCATTTTTTTTATTTTTTCAAAAACAAAAGCTTCGATTCTTAATGTTTCCTCAAATCACAATATAAATCACCACAATTATCCCCCTAATTTCTATTTACTGATTTCCTCCCAAAAAAAAAACAAACAAAAAAAAATGGGGTTCTCATCTGAAATTAACCACAATTGGGTCATACCGCTTAGYGCTCCTCTTAAGCCCATTTACACCACAACCAGCAGTATTCCGGACGACGAAACGACGTCGTCGGGGCCCACTACTCCGACGTCGGAAGATTCCAGAATCCCCTCCGGACTCCCCTGCCCCCCGCCGCCGCGGAAGCGTAAGCCGTCCTCCGCAGCGGCGAACAGCAAGGTGTTGAGGTGCAATGGTAATAACAATAATAAAACGTCGTCGTCTTCGTTGTATAATGCCGGTAAAAGAGACTTCTTTATCACTCCTCCTGATTTGGAAGCTGTTTTCATACGCCGTCATCATGTTGGCTGTTAATTATTTTCATTATTATCATTATTAATTATTATTAGTTACTAATATCATTAATTAGTGTCATATTATTATATAAGCTTTAGCTACTTTGTTTATTTTAATCTTGTAATGTTATCATCATGTTGTATTTGTATGTGTAGTAGACTAGTATTCAAAGTAGTAGGTTGTTGTAAGGAGATTTAAGTTTGTGTACAGTATGTATGTATGACATTATMATTGTTTTAGATAAATAATTAATGTTTCCTACTTCACTTGCAACATCTACCTCATTTAGTGTAATATTTTTGTTATGTTTGTTGTGTGTAGTTTAGTTTCATCTCAATTATATATTTCTTGGATCGAAAATTCGAATACACAAAACTCGATAAAAGATTATAACGTTTCTCTTTCACAAAAAGTTATAATCTTTGTGGAGCGGAGACATGGAGTAAGTTAGATGACATCTATCTACCATTGATCTAATCTACAATATTTTCATTAAATTACTTTCTTTCATTATATTGTATGAAAAATATTGATGAATGTATAAAATATTGTTTGTTAAAGGAATGATATATAGAAATTAGAAAGAGAAGTTACAGAACCGACTTTTTTAGGTCATAATGTGTACTTGGTTAGTTTTTGTAGGGCATCCTCACACCATGATAGAATATATATACCAATATTTATGATATTATGATATAAATTAGACTATCAAAGAATACAATGTTGTGACTTGTGAGAGTGGAAAATAACTTAGATGGTTATAACTTTTCTTTCGGTTTCAATTAGAYGATCCCGTTTCTTATTTCCGTCTTTGTAACTCTGTAAACGAAACATTTAAAAAAGATACAATGTTATGGAATATAAGTAGCACATGCAAATCAATAGTAATTCTCASTTTCTCACAACTCACAACTGAAGTTCAAAAGAAAGGATTTGCTCATCAAAAGATAAGTGAATAGAATGAGAAAAATGAATAAAGATACTATAATTAAATAAATAGTAAAGGTTCAACTTTTTTATCCTAGCTTTTAAATGGAATATATGCTTGATTAACTAGTGCACTACTATCCTCCAAAAAAAACAAAACAACTAGTGCACTACTATTGTGGTCTTATGCTTCATGCTTGTAAAAAATTGAGTATGACACTTATCAATGGCAACTTTGCAAGAATAATATATCCATCTACATCAATAAGGCACTTCAACTACCAAAAGCTTGACCTCTTTTTTAGTTTTACTCACCTCTTGCTTGAGTTGTGGGGAGAAAAGGTTTTAAAAGAAAGCTAAAAGGGGGAAATTTTCTAAAGTTGTATGTTACAAATTAATCCGTACAAGTGATGTAACTGAAATGCTATACAAAGTTCATAACAACTTAAAATAATGTTCACTTTTCAAGTAAACTTTCTGAAATGTCTATCCTTTACTTACCTCACTCTTTCTCTTACTTGATGAAGTTGGACATAAAGACAAGTACTTCCTCCGTATCAAATTAATTGCAACTTTGGTTTTTGCATGCATTTTAGGGAAGAGATTTAATGATATAAACGAGCAAATTAGGTAAAATATTTTTAACACAAACAAGAATGAGATTATATGTTTCTAGTCTTAAAATTATTTACCCCAATTTACTCGTATACCTCCTTAAATCTCTTCCTTAATACGTGCAAAAACCAAAGTTGCAATTAATTTGATACGGAGGAAGTATATAATGTTCATTTTTCAAGCAAACTTCCCTAATTGTCCCTCCCATTTAATAAAGTTTGTACATTTTCATATAAATAATGATATAAAGAGATTAAAAAGAATAGTAATGTTATGTTATATACCGAAAGATTTGAATCTTAAGAGTCTAAGAGTTAAAGTGATAAAATTGGATAAGTCTTAGAGTCTTGACAATAATTGATGACATCATTTTTTGGTAGGGATTACCAAAAAATGATGTCACACTTAAAATTGGAGGCTAAACTTGATCTAAGTWCATAAAAGTTTAGATAAATTAATTTCAGATAATCATCAAAATTAGAATTCATTTTCTTATAAAAAAAGTTTAGATAACTTCAAAAAAGTTAGATAAAGTTTAAAAAAAATATGCTGAAAAAAACAGATCTATTTTATAGAGCAAAAATAGCTAATGAAACAAAGAAATTGTTCTCGCTTTTATCTCTAATAATAAAGTCTTTCTACTGTCTCTTATACACATCTAGATGTGTATAAGAGACAGATAATATATCCATCTACATCAATAAGGCACTTCAACTACCAAAAGCTTGACCTCTTTTTTAGTTTTACTCACCTCTTGCTTGAGTTGTGGGGAGAAAAGGTTTTAAAAGAAAGCTAAAAGGGGGAAATTTTCTAAAGTTGTATGTTACAAATTAATCCGTACAAGTGATGTAACTGAAATGCTATACAAAGTTCATAACAACTTAAAATAATGTTCACTTTTCAAGTAAACTTTCTGAAATGTCTATCCTTTACTTACCTCACTCTTTCTCTTACTTGATGAAGTTGGACATAAAGACAAGTACTTCCTCCGTATCAAATTAATTGCAACTTTGGTTTTTGCATGCATTTTAGGGAAGAGATTTAATGATATAAACGAGCAAATTAGGTAAAATATTTTTAACACAAACAAGAATGAGATTATATGTTTCTAGTCTTAAAATTATTTACC
>SNQN01000139.1:45182-77984 GCA_008642245.1 Bassia scoparia
TAATCTAGGATAGAGTGGGAGTTCGATTCCTCCAAATAATTAAACTTAACCTAAACCATCATTGGGATCGGTGCATACCGGCTTAACCAATCACATTATTCCACGTCATATAATTCTTTCTTTTATCCTTTAAAGTATATATTTTCTTCCTAAATATTTATTTGGCTACTTCTGGTCCTAGAGGATTTTATATTAGTAGGAGTACTATTATTGGAGACCACATGAATGACTTTAATTAAGTTGCTAAAGTGGATTATAAGTTATATTAGTTAATGTTATGTTAACTGGATCATCTCAACCAAAAGTTTAAGCTGATGGTTGAGTCTCAGAAATATAATATATTCTCTATCACTCCCCCTCACATGAAAGGTCATTTAGGCTTGAAATGTGAACGCATTATGAGACCCTCATATTCGGTGCGAATTAACTTCACTTAGAAGGGAGAGATTCGAACCCGTGACCTCTTTGTCATGCTGACTTTGATACCATGTCAAACTCTCAACAATTATAGGAATAAACGACTTAATCACTATCATCTTAATTGCGTCATTGTATTGATTATTACTTYGCATGATTTATACTCTCTCCATCCTCAATTGTTTGCTATCAGGAGGCATGATGCTGGGTTGATCCGCTAATCGACTTGTGAAGACAATCATGGGGCAATCTTATAATTTAGAAGGGTGTTAAGAGTTAACACGTGATCTTATTTTCAAACTTATAAATTACAAGTTTATCAATTATTTGATTGCCTTCTCAGATCAATCCGACAAATCAACCACGAATTTCCCCATATAAGTGCGTGATTTCTACATAAACTAACATAGAATCCTTGAGGTTAGTTACYGAGTAATAATTGATAAAAGATTGCCAAAAGAGAAACATGTACTCATTTATATTAAGTTCGGGTTTGTTATGTTCACTTTGTTTTTACTCATWTATTTAGGAAAAATGAATTAATGCTAATTTATTGACCTCCTATATACTTCCATGATTTCATCAATGGATAAGGACAAGTACAATGGTATTAATTAACAACGAATAATATAATTAGGATTAATAATCATACTCGAGAATTACCTACTCATCAAATCATAGAGCATTATGCCAAGATATATGTTTATAATAACCAAATTAAAGGTCCAAAAGTTTTTTTTTTTTTTTTTAGCTAGAGTAGTAGGTTGAAATTTGATAGTTTAAGGAATCTAGTTTGATTAGCAATGAATTATGATATGAAAGACTAGCAGTTTAAAATAATAAGTTCAATTAGATACAATAAAGCAAGTTGTGCAATTTAAGTTATGACTTTCAAGTATGCTAATTACGCCCAAGCATGTGATCCATGTGCAAAAGTCCCTAGCTTCATCTTTATAAGCAAGATATGCATATATAGTATCATGCAATGCATGCATCCCCTACAAAGATGTCYATTGTTATTTAGTAATTAAGTTTAAGRCGATGGTTAAGAATCAAGAATGATATGTATATACYTACTTTTTATTTCCCTTACACTAAAGATTCATAAATTCACAATTTAGATGCAAATCCCCCTCATTCATAGTGTTTAATATTCTACTTTAGGGAAATGACGAGCATATGAGATTTGAACACATACATGACCTTCTCGTCTCAGTAACTTTGATAGTATGTTAGAGGTTGGATCATCTCAATAAAAAGGTTAAGTTTTAGTGACTAAATTTTACGATATGACATATATTATGGTGGTTGATCTGAGAGACAACAGATGTGAAATATGTAGATTTCAGCGATCGTGATCAAATATATAAAACAATGAACAAGAATACCTGGATATATAATAGGCTAAGAATTACTAAAACAATGAACAAAAATTGTTACATGACATAAGTACGGTTGCAAGCAAATTCATTCACACTAGCATTCCTCTAGCTTAATTAGTACTCTTATCACTCTACTACCTTGTACATTCTAATTTGTATGTATACTAGTCATATTCTGTTTTTTTTAGACTAAACTAGTCTAAAATCGAATTATTGCATTAAATTGATTGAAACTGAATTGGTTTACCCTAATTAATTAAATCCAAAGAAATAGAACGTAACGAAAGAGCAAACCAATAACAGTGTTTAAAGTTTCCTGCATAACTTTTTTTATTTTAGGAAAAGCAYACCACAAGCAATAATGATCCATTTCAATTAGCATGAAATAAAATCCATAACACTATAAGAGAGGTCACGCTGAGAGTACAGTGAAGGATAGCTCAAATGGTTAAAGCTTCTCTCTTGATTTCAGGAGATCATGAGATCGATTCTCATCCCCACCCATGTGGCTCTCTTAGCAAAAAAAAAAAAAAAAAAAAAAAAAAGTTCACGCTCATTTGAGTGGATTTTGATGATTCCATTATTTGGAAATATGTTCTAATCACAATCATATAACAATTTTTTTTATGTTATCACAAATCAATAAGAATATTATTAGCTTTACTTAGACTAACAAAATAGTGTTGAGTATAATTATATATCTGGTGTACCTACCTACTACTAAATAAATACTAATAAAATAGCCTATATATCACTTTATTAATTAATTAGTATTACTATTGCGAAAAAGGAGATTAAGATAGAATTAAATTTGGTACCAATGATTGGCAAATGTTGGTTAGCGAGGTGCCCAAGAAAGGTGATGCAAAAAGGATAAACATTGTGCATGTATAAATAACACAATAGTGCACCTAGGTATATAGCTAGATTCCTAGAAGCATTATGCATGTTGCTTAATTAAAATAAACCTAATTTAATTATAATTATACTTAACTATATTATTATTGTTGATTATTAGGGTCCTTAAACCATTCAATCACACAAGGCACCATCATAAAAATGTTCACAAAACATTAATTCTCTAACATGTTTGATTAACGTTTCAAAGTGTATATAATTTTTCAGTCTTACAACAAAATAAATAATTTTTTACAAAATTCTAAGACAGTCTGAGAATAGTGTAAAAATGAAAGACGCAATCATCGATTTATGTTAATTTTTTAACAATTGATAGTTACTTCAACGATAATTGAAACTAAAATCGATAGTTACTACAACGACAATTGGGAGGGAATTTGCATGTGTTAAATTAGCTACTCGATTTGTTGAAAATGGAATTAAATTTTTGTATGCATGCATGCAGTGATGCATAAATTGAATTGCAATGTACGGACCCACCATAGTCAAAGCTCGACCAAAGAATATGAAGTTAGGTCGGTGGAAGTGGAGCCATCAACAATGCCATGCAGCAGAGTGTCTCTCTTAAATATTACAACCAGTTACATACACTAATTGAATTATTGCTCCGTAATGTATGTATGTCATTCTCGCGACGTTAGATAAGATAACTAAAAATAAAATTGTAATATTAATTACATTGATTGACGTATGATTTTAATGTTACAGTATTAAAACTTTTACACAAATTCTAAGAAATATACTTAGATAACTCATATAAATTACTCCTTACATTTTTTTAGTTGTTTCACTTTTCATTTTGAACGTTTTCATTTAGTTGTTTCAAACCAATCTAACAACAACTTTTTTTATTTATTTTCCATCTACTTTATTTACTCTAACATTGATGAATTACTCCTCCTTTTTWAAGTCAACTTTCATTATTTTACCCAATCTATTCACTCAAAATTATCTTTTTCCAAAAAAAAAAATACTCACACATTTATTCTTATACTTAACTTAGTCAACTATTTTATCTAATTCAATCAACTCTTAAACACCGTGCCAAATTGGTATGGAACATCTAATAGAAAACGAAGTAAGTGATATATATCTAWSGTCTTAGTATAGGGCMTTCGTTAGCAAGATGGATTGAATAATGTTGGGGAATTGATAAACAAAAAACAGTTGGAAATCAAATGGAGTGAGTTAAATTCGTACTAGTTTGGTTAGTTGTGATGTGGTAGACCATATATTCATTCATTTAAATRGTTATTACTGATCATTCCCATCATTTCCAAACAAATGCATGCATCTTTCATGCAAATGCATTATTCTTCTTGTAAAATTTCCAGACTACAACTTCTAGTATAAGTTCACTGCTTTCGTTTTAAATACGAGATGATATACTCATGTTTGGCCAATTTTCTGAAGAAGATTTATGTGTTATACCAACACGACACAATGAKTAGTAATGCTCAATCATATTCATTATTCATGGCAAAACATTATCATGTAACCTCAACCTGACATTAAATATTGGTCCGATAAAATATATTGTCCTCTGGTGTAGCTTCTATGAGCAAATATGGACCTACCTGAGATAACTTCGATTTTATCTATATATGTGATGTGAATTTTTGTATTCCGATTCACATTAAATAGGAAGTCCTGACATTATATATATATATATAGATAAAGATAAACAGATTATAATGTAGGATTGTGCAATTATAAAAATGTCCTTAATTAGACATATTACTCTATTTTTTTTTATTGAATCTATATTTAATTGTGTTTAACATTTTCTTAAAATTTACGGCGAATTGAAAGAAGTGCAATATAGCTGAAAAAGGGAAGGAATTGAAAGGAGTAATAATTGAGTAGTATACTTCCATGAGTTCCATCCCTAACTAAATACTTCTACGAAGTATTATTATTTGTCACCAATTTGACTTTATTTTTAACAATTAGGGTACTCACCGTCGATAACAGTGACTAATTCCAAAGGTCACTACTGGCCCAAAATCTCTTTTCATTTCCAAAGGTCAGGATTCGAACTCTTAACCTCGTGGTTAAGAGACAAGATGAGCAATAATTTGACTTTTCCATGCTTGCCTCTTAACCACGAGGTTAGGAGTTCGAATCCTGACCTTTGGAAATGAGAAGAGATTCTGGATCGTCATTAAGTCACTCCCAATTTGCAGCGTAAAATAGTTTTTCTCTCACAAAACGTTACAATCTCAATGAACAGAGGCCGTAGATACTCTCGGAAGCACTTCTGAATTTGTAATTAACTACCGCAACAATTCTGGGCTACTGGACTCTTGGAGTGGAGTGCAACTTACACTTTGCAAATGCATGATAATGGTTAAATAATACAAAGAACTGTAACATTATCTTTACCTTATCATGTTTATTTCATTACAAGAGTGACAACTACTCTTTATTTTTTGTGTTGCATACAAAGGACAATTCACACAATATTAGAGAATAGGGGATATGAGAGACTGAGGGATAACTCAAGTTGTTTAAGTTTTCCTTCCGATTTCAGGAGATTTTGGGATCAATTTTCATCCCCGTTCTTGTGGCTCTCTTAGCAAAAAAAAAGAATATCCAACAAATTTTATT
Source organism: Bassia scoparia (assembly GCA_008642245.1). Taxonomy (NCBI): domain Eukaryota; kingdom Viridiplantae; phylum Streptophyta; class Magnoliopsida; order Caryophyllales; family Amaranthaceae; genus Bassia; species Bassia scoparia. Next base: position 50,510 of record SNQN01000139.1, read on the forward strand.
GTATAACCACGCTCAATTTCTACAATGTTCGACTGAGTATGAAAATACAATATATAAAATTTACCTGTTTTATACCGTAGAATCGGTAATACCATGAATATCCTCGAATTTATCCAAATGAGTAGTATGATGATTATGATTTATGAGTTTAGTTGATTGTTTGGGCCTGAAACTCGTTTACAAACACGACTCTTCCTTTTCTGAAGTGGGCCTTATAGATCAGATCCAATGGGTCCAAAGTAACGATGATCTGATTATTTGACGATTCATGCTATTAGCAAATAGCCATGTCTTGATGAGATAAAAAAATTTACAATTCTAATGAAACAAGAAATTGATATATATTCCCTCTCAAGAACACAACCCTGAGATTTCTGGTATTTCACAAGGTGTCCTGAGCATTTTCAACATTTATGTGGTGTCCCATTTTAGTTTAATAATCCATAAGTTAGGCAAAGTGACAATTTTGTTGAGTTTTTTGGGTCTTAAAATTATGAAAATGCCATTCATTTTGTATTTTTTTCACTTGTTTCACATGATACTCAAACTTATTCATGAAATCTCATCTTCTAACCCTTTCACTCCTAAAAATCTAAAACAAAAAAAACAAAGATTATAACCATAACACCTAAAATTGCTTCTATTCTCGCTCCTCTTCACAAATGTGTTCCATACTTGGACCTATTTGATAAACTCGATGTCGATGCATCTTTCACAAATTCCTTCACCAAAGGTGCTGTAGATATTATGGTATAAGCAGTTGCACTTTAGATTAGATTTTAATTAGTCAGCTTCATCTAAGAACACAACCTTAGAAAATGAAAGACTAAGGGCGTGTTCGGCAATAGTAGCGGTGTAATAAGTAGTTTTTAGCGATAGAAGTAGCGGTAATTGAAAAGCTAGTAAGTAGAGGGTAGCGAACGAAACTAAATTTTTTAATATGAGTGTTTGACAATAGTAGCGGTTGTATATATATTAGAAGAAAATAAATTTCGAAGTAGCTTTTTTTTCTAGCTTAAACGCTAAAAGCTAAAACATTACTCCTACTAGCGTTTGAAAAAAAATAGCGTTTAACGCCAACAGATACTCAAAACGCTACCTTGTCAAACAGTAATAAAATTAACCAAGTAGCTTTTTAATCTAGTTAAAACGCTAAAATCTACCTAAAAAACCTATGTCGAACACGCCCTAATACCCACCCAAACAAATAAATTATTTATGCATTTGGTAAAAGGAACTAAAGGTCCGAAAGAATTGAATTAGCACCCAACAAAGCCTCACCTGTGCAATAAGCTAACCAAAATGTCAACGAAGATCAACACAACCAGAATAAGCAAAGCCCTCAAACGAAACCCGCACAACACCCTAAAAACGCCCCCAGAATGAACCAAAAACATCCCCCACCGCCTGAGACCAAACGTACATCAGTCGTCCCTTAGGACCACTCCGAAAACTGACCAAACAACCACAACCACCTATAACAAAATCCGATGAAAGCGAGGCCACTCGCAATCGACAGCAACCCACGCACAGACGAAAAGAATAGCCCAAAATGTTCTAGCTATCGGCTACCAATCAAGCCTCCACGGAGCCGTAAAAGGGTGTCCCGGCCCGCCGGCTTAAAGGAGGGTTAAAAGTTAAAACCCAACCCCACAACCCGGTGACACCCCTATCAAACCAAGAAAAGCGAGAGGACGAGAGAGAGAAGAGGGGGGAGACGAGGACAGGAAAAGTGCCTAACGAGAGGCACCAAACAGAAGGAAGAAAACCCGATCTAGGGGCACAGAGACCCTCCCAAGAGAAGAACACTAGAGGGAACCTCTCTCTCTAAAAAACTAGAGAGAGAGACTTTGTTGCTGTGTAAAAAAAAAGTGATTTCAACCACATTTGGTTTCAATTCTCTAGGCCGACCAGGTATAATATTTGAACATTTTAAGTTTTAACCAACAAAACTAATTAAAATGTACAATTCATGAAAATTTGAATAGTTACAAAAGGGCGTTAGAACTCAAGAACTAATTAATGAGTATAAATTAAAGAGGAATTTAGTTGGTTACTCCGTAGTTAAAATTGTAAAACTACTTCTCTTCTACATTTAAGCATTTTTTTCTTATGATTAAGTAGTATCTAGTGACTGTATAGTTAAATATATATAAATACCTGTATATTGAACTATTAAATGTTCTTCTTCCACTAATTTGCTTTTTAGGTTGTTTCTTCTGAGCTGTGCTCTCCATTGCAAAAAAAAAAAAAAAAAAAAAACCCRCCTAGCTTCAATTGTATATCTCTATTATATAAGGGAAGAGGAGAGGTCGCGATGGTGTCCCCGAAATTACCACCCTATCCCCTCCCTTTGGCAAATTACAATTACATGTCATCAAGTTAAACAATTGTCTAAAAAATCAACAATCAATCAATACAAAAATATTTCACGAAATTTCATAATAACTGCTTAAAAAATCAACAAGAAAAATATTAATTAAAAGCAACTTACTATGTGTAATATTAAGCAAGTTAATAATGGAATTATTTTTAAATTTTGAAATTAAAATTGACATTAAAACACTTTAATGACAAAATAATCAACCACTCAGTAGCCAAATACTTTTCATATTATTATTCACCGTTAAGATAAACTACTATTGAACTATTGAAACTTTGAAGAAAAATACACCTAAACAAAAATAATTGTACAAAATTGATGCATTACAACGAAAATTTTAAAATTGTTAACACATTATTAAACGCCACTAGATTTATATATTCATATAATCATGTATTTCAACCATGGATAATCATATAATCATAAATAGTAATATAATAAATAATAATAATAAATATAATCTTATAACCTATACTAAAGCAATCCCCACCCTTCATATTTTCCCTCCCAAATTTCCCTCCCATTCACACCTTATTAATTATATATTTATTATTATTATTATTATTATTATTATTATTATTTTATTTTAATATTTATATTTATTATTGCATAGAAATTATAAAAAAACATTTAATTAAGGTTAATAATTATACTTTGGATAAAACTTAAATATTTATTAATTGATATACATATATAATTCTATTTATTATCAAAAATAAAATATTATTATGAAATAATCACATTTAAAAAATAAAATTTGATTTTATTTACGGTATTTCGTAATTTATTAAAAAGTCGAGCATTTACTCGGGTATTATCTAGTTAATAATAAGGTGAGGGATGAGAGCGAAATTTGAGAGGAAAAATATGAAGGGTGAGGATTATTTTTTTTTTTTTTTTTTTTATAAAAGTCGTTTTCAATTTCATCACCAACTTCAGTCACTCTTTCATCATCACATCACTCACTTCCAAACTCCACCTGCCTCATTTTCCATCCCATCCAACGGCTCACAATGAAGCAGAAAACATGGCCATCTCAATCCAACGGCTCCCCCTTCACCGCCCTCCCTCTCGCCAAACACCACCCTTCTTCCTCCTCCTCCACTTCCAGAACTGGGACCCACTACCCCCACCACCACCGTCCGATGAAGACGCGTGCCACCGCCTCCCCCTCACCGTCCGATCGCGACTTCTCTTCCCTRCCGTACGATCTGCTCAGCAGGATATCCTCGGGGTTCACGCAGAGGGACCTAAACGCTGCGTCTCTGGTGTGCAAGTCGTGGAACGACGCGTTGAGGCCCCTGAGGGAGGCGATGATGCTGCTCAGGTTGGGTAAGAGGCTGAAGCACGGCCGGGCCGGAGTCGGGCCCGACAAGGAGAAGGCTTTAGAGTCCTTCTTGAAGGGGGTGGCCCGCGGGTTGACCCTCGCGATGGTGGATGCGGGTTTGGTGTATTGGGAAATGGGTCGGAGAGATGATGGGGTTGCCTTGTATAAACGGGCTGCTGAACTCGGTGACCCTTCTGGTCAGTGTAATTTGGCCATTGCTTATTTGCAAGGTTTGTTCTTTTGATTTCCCCATTATTTTTATTTTTATTTTATTTTATTTTATGCCAAGCTTAATTTCTGAATTTGCGATGATTGGATGTGTTTTTTTGCTGAAAGATTGTTTAGTTTGATGGATGATGTAGGAATGATTGTATCTTTGATATAGCAAGCTAAATGTGCTATGATTGGTTGAATGTACTTTTTGGCCGAAGGATTGTTAGTTGTTGGATGATTGAGGAAAGATTGTATCTTTCATGTAGCAAGCTAATTGTGTAATGATTGAATACACTTTTTAGTTGTTGAATAAATTAGGAAAGATTGTATCTTTAATCTTTATGTAATGGTTGAATTTGAAAATTGAATAATGGACATTTTAGAATTTGAGTGCATGATCTTATAAAAGGCTTATTTGGGAACGAAGTGAGAAAAAAAATGTGGGATGTTTAGGAAATGTAGGAATGTGATTGAGCGAGTACTTTTGATAGTGGAAAAATGCTTCGTGTTGGGATGATTACAAAAGATGGAATCTTTAAAATGTTGTATAATTGTATAAGATAACATATCTAATGAGTTAGATGGTGAAATGGTGGTGTTGGATTCTGAATGGTGGAGCTTACCAAGTCCATAGTCTGGTACCGTAAGTCCGTAACGGGTGGTACTGGAGATGAGCTGTCAAGGAAAGGGTTGTCAGTATGTGAATTTGCAATGATTGAATGTGAAAGATTGTTTTGTTTGATGGATGATGTAGGAAACATTGTATCTCTGATATAGGCATATAGTAAGCTAAGTGTGTCATGATTGGATATACTTTTATGGTGAAGGATTGATTGATTGTTAGATATTGAAGGACAGATTGTATCTTTTATATAACAAGCTAAATGTATAATGAATGAATAGACTTTTATGCTGAAACATTGTTTAGTTGTTGGATAAGGGAGGAAGGTTTGTACGAAATAGATCTGATATAAACGAGCTAAATGTTTAATGTTTGAATATACTCTTATGCCAAATGATTGTTTAGTTAATGGACGAGGTAGGAAAGATTGTTTACTTGTAGGATGAGGGAGGAAATATTGTACTATCTTTGATCGTGATGTAATTGTGGATTTTGAGCATGGAATAATTGAGAATAGATGATTTATATACATGATCTTATAGAAGGTTTATGTGGGAGTGAAGTTAATAAAATGTGGGTTGTTAAAAAATGTAGGAATGTGATTGTGCGAAAAGTTGAGTACTTTAAATAGTGAAAGAATTTTGAGTTTAAATATTTACGAAAGATTGAATCTTTAAAATGTCATTCTAAGTGTATAAGAAGATTTTATATGCTAGTACAAAGAGTTAGATAGTACAATGATTAATGGAATTTTGGATGGTGAGTTTACCTTTGGGAGTGAGATGAGATGATATATTTGTAAAAACTTTGCGGAGCTTAACGAGTCCATAGTTTGGTAACTGGTACTAACTGGTGGTGATGGATATGAACTTTCCATAAAAGGGTGTCAGCCAGTACGGCATGGTTGGAATTCATAACCATTAGTTAGCAGTAGGAGAGGTGTGTGATGTGTTGCAAATCGTTTGCCTATGCTAGTACCGAGTAAGTAATAAGTCACTAAGTTGTCTGCAGAGCTCCAAGAGGAGGATTGACAGATTGGTGTGATGGTGTGAGCAGCAGCTTTTTTAAGCACATGATGAGTGGATGTCTTGTGTCTTTGCTTCCAGGATTTGTAAAGATCGTTGTTGATGCAGGCAGTGTGGGATACATTGGCTCAAGGATAGGGTGATTGTGATGTCCAAAGTGGATATACCAATTTGTGTGCAGTGATCCAATACAAGTTAGGATGGAGTGTTAAAGTTGCTGAAGCTAAAGCATTGCTTTGAAGCCTGTAGCAGTGTATGGATGTTGTGTTATGTATCAATATTAGTAGGACAAGGGTAATTTTGGTAGTACATAATAATTTAGTTACTAAGAGTTTGTAGTAGTTTCTAGAGTTTCTTAGTTTGAGTTATCTATAAATATAGCCAAGTAAGGAAAGGGTAATCACAAAGATTATTGATGAAATGAAAATGTGTTTTGTATTGTAAACTAGATGTGTACTATTCCATTGCAATCAACTTCGCCTTCCTCATACTTTTTTTTTATTACGTTTCACTCAAAGATTCCATTTTTATTACACTGATTACCTCAGACCTTAAACTCACTCTAAAACAATTATTTTATTAAAATGATAAAATCAGTCCAAAACCTAGGCTATAACATGTTGAAGCCTTTTTTAAATGCTTTCTTAAAGGAAAAATGTTGTTTGGTTCCATCTTGTCCAAGATGATCATCTAAGCTGTAGAGAGAAGCTAAGGTTCTTGCTTCTTAGCCACTTCTTGGGCTGACACGACGCCCACTGTTGGTTGTTTGAGGGGGAAAGTGTGTGACCCATTGCAAAATGCAATTAGATGTCAATGTTAATAAACTGAGTGTTTTTTTTTTTCTTAAAAAAAAAAAACAAAAAAAACATGGGTTATGTTGAGCAGATGCATTCTTAATACCAGGTTTGGAGCTGGACATCTCAGCCTCCAGGCTTGTGAACATTAAAATGTTGACGTTGACAAATTAGGGTTATGTACTAGTCTGGCACAGAAATGGGGTGATTGTGTGGTCAAAGCAGGAATGGCAATGTTGTGTGCAGGCTGACCGCTCATGTGATTCACTGTAAACAATGATGTAGGCCTTGCCTCTTGGTTTGTTGTTATCTCTAAGGTTTTTTTTATTGGAACAGAACTGCAGAAGGTTAAGGTTGAGGGAGGACAAAAGGTTTCTCATCTTGTGTTCCCAATTTATTTTTATGCAAATTCTGTTTCATTACTTTTGTAGGTCATCTTTTAACAGAAATGGTAGGAAAATATGAGAGGCGTCAGTTTGTATTTTGTCTCGTTTAGGATAAGTTGGGATGTGAAATTTCAAAAAAGGAATAGCCAATCACTTTTTTCAGGGAATGGTTTGAAACAAGGGGAGTATGGCGAACATTTCTAGTCTGTTGGCAGGACAAGGGTTGAGAACTTGAGATGCGGGTGTCTTTTTGGTGATTTTGTTTGAGGGCATAGATGTATGGCAGCGGCCTTTTAGGTGAAGTGATGGAAGTACGATAGAATTTAGACTAATGGCTTGAGTTAATTGAGATCTAACGCATCTCACAACTTAGGCATTTGAGACTTATATACAATGAGGTTGCTGAAGATTGGTGGGGAAGTCGTGGGCTATTGTTATACAAGAATTATCCTTGGTGCGAGTTAGCTTGATGGTGATTGGCAGTTGCAGTACAATTACCAAGATACTAATAGAGGGTGATGGCCCTCTATTGCTACTTTGATAGTCATCCCTGTACCTACCTTGCACATGAAGATCCACACAGATCCCCTTTTCCATATATTCTTAGCCTGTGATATATGTACTACTTGTGTAAGATGCATCATTTGCTATAAAAAATTTATATTGGTCCTTGCATTTGCAGAAATGTAATTGGCTGAAACCAAATGACTACAGATATCTTTATTACTATGTTGTAGTCTAGTAGGTCTGTTATGGGTCACCATTCTTTGTCCTCTCTGATACCGTAATGCAAATACTTAGCCACTTGTCAAGTCATTGTGCTCGGGTATTTTAGAGCTAAGTTGACTATGTAGTAGCGACACTTTACTTATTTTTTTCTTTTCTATGCTGACTATGCGGTTAACCTGTGTCAGTATTTTCTTGCTGTAATTTTATTTTTATTTATGTGCCTCGCAGAAATGGCATTAATTTGACTTATTTGAGATACAGGTGTTTGGAAAAGGGCAAAGATCCTAATAAAAAGCTTTGAAATGGAAAAGTTTGCACAAGATTATTTATATGTTTGCTTGTATATGTGCAGCTGACTTCTCAAATCCTAAGGAAGCAGTCAAGTTGTTATTGCAATCTGCCTCTGCTGGCCATGTCCGCGCTCAGTACCAGCTAGCTTTGTGTCTGCATCATGGGCGTGGGATTGATCGAAATCTACCTGAAGCTGTAAGGAGTTCCCTCTATTTTGATTTTTTTTTTTTTATAACTATTTTGTCTATTCATAAATTAGTTGAAACCTTTCTCGAATTTAATGTCATATTGTGTTACCGGTGTTAGATTATAGTTCAGTGTTAGATTATAGTTCACATTGACACATTGTATCGGTAAGATCTCAGAAAGAGTTGAATGTTGCAAGACTAAAGTTAAATTAACTTTTGAGCAGGCTAAGTGGTACCTTAGAGCTGCGGAGGGTGGTTATGTTCGTGCTATGTACAATGTGTCACTTTGCTACTCAGTTGGTGAAGGGTTTTCCAAAAGTCATCCGCAATCAAAGAAATGGATGAAGCGGGCAGCTGATCACGGACACAGCAAAGCACAGTTTGAACACGGACTCAATCTCTTCTCTGTATGTGATATGTACAATATCTCCCTCTCCCTTTCTGTGCGAATGTTATGCACTTGCTTTAATCCTTAATTCTTATGTGTTGATGATTCTGCTGGATCCACTGTCAGGAAGGAGAGTTGTCAAAAGCCGTTGTCTACCTGGAGCTTGCTAGTCGTGCAGGTGAGACAGGTGCATCTCATGTGAAGGATGTGATCATCCAACAACTGTCAGCTGCTTCACGCAATCGCGCTATGCGTCTTGCTGATAATTGGCGTGCATTGCCTTCATCACGCTGATCGAAGTGGCTCAAATTTCTGTATAGGACTAAAAAATTCCGTCGGGCCTCCTGTCCCCCCTTTGCTCTTTAATAGTGGGAGCTATGTGTGTTTTTTCTCTTTTTAAACCATATTGGACGATGAGGCCAGTCATGTAAACAGGCAAAGTACAACACAAATACTACAATAGTGTAAAATGCATGTTCATTTATATAATGGATTTATGACCCCAAGTGTTCATTCTTCTTTCCTTTTTATGGCCAGTCATGTTCATTTTTTCCCTTAACCTCGTGACGGGTTAAGCCAGGTCAAGCCACAACATGCACAAAGTATATTGTTCAGGTAACAAACTAATAACTGGTTCCTGAGAGACAAAGTTTAAATTGTATTATTCGCTATAACAAATTTTCGCATACTAAGCAAGCTAGCAGCCTGCAGGGGTTTATGCGATCACAAAACTGACATTATCAAGTTGTTCAATGAAGCTTTAACCTGTTTCTTAGCCTTTGGAAAAATACAATAAAAATTGGTAATTAATCATTCATAAAATTTACTAGTTCTCATAGCATTGAACAAGCTAATTTTGTTTTTTCATATTTTTCTAGCTACCTGATTAACAAAATTGCATATGTTTACTACAACATTCATGTACAAAAAGGGGTTTACATAGTCTAGGAGTTAATTAAGCAGAGATGATCATTTTTTGTCTGTTAATGTCACCAATGACCTAAGGATCCCCGGGCTAATCCTATCAGCAAGAGCTCCCTTCTCTGATATTATTAGAGACTTTTCTTTGACTAAACTCTGCAGCTCCTTCAATTCTGAATCGAGCCGTTCTTGATCTGCAATAGCATCAACATAAGATGAAATAAAACAGTCCACCAAAGAAAAAAAATCCAGATATTGCAAGTTGTTTACAACAAAAGTTCAGCAGCCTTTTGTGTTTCCCTTCTCTAAAGCGCATGTGAAAACCACATACTAATCATGATCCTTCCTTTCAGTTTTCATATACTCATGATTCATGAAGGCGGATTTCCATAGCAGATGTTAGTCATGTTACATTTCATCTCAAGTATCCCTGTTGGATCATCGTCATTCTACTATGAGTATGAACCTTGTAGTTCATTTTAGACTAATGATCAATTTGTCACAAATTGGGACTGTCACTTGGGACACATACTCTGTTCAACACAAGTGCCAGTCTTTTTGTAGAGCTTCAATGATTTGCCAAGAAAAGATCACAAGCTTTTTAAACTCAAAGGATTGTGTTATAGACTAGATGGGGTGAGATAAATTAATGATGAAGACGGTAATAATAAAGGTTGTAAATGGAAATGGGAAGCTAAATGCAATAGAACAGTAAACTAATAGCTAACAGTCTAACACTAATATACAATCCAAAACACATTTTCATTTCATCAATAATCTTCTCAATACTTGGCTATATTTATAGATAAATTAACCCTAAGAAATTCTAGAAACTTCTACTAAATCCTAGCATTTAAATTATTACTCCCTCCGTAACGTAAAACTTGCAACACTTTCCATATTTGGGTATAACAAAAAACTTGCAACAATTGTACAACTTTCCACATTTGGTAAATTATTAATGGCAAAATCACCATATTTTTGGGACCACTTTTGCTAATTTTTCTATCTTTTTCTTGCCATATTATTTCCCTCCTTTTGTTTTTGGGACCACTTCACTAATTCACTACCTAACCTAATATTAACTTATTTTGCATTGAGAGAAGTGCTAGTTGCATTTATTCCGTTACGGAGGGAGTATAAAATACCTAGAGTACCCTTGCCCTACTAATAATATTGAGTCATTACAGAAATCAATCTATAAACATTACAAGCTTTCTCCCTCAGCAATTCAATCCAAATTCCATAAACATATGAATGCAAACAAAGTTTCTGCTGTTGCTTTGACGATAAAGCCACTTAATCAGGGACACTAAAAATAACATAAGATGAGAGTTACAATACGCACCTTCCTCTAAAATCGTATGAGCAGCATGAAAGGGCACTTGAGCAAATACATCAGTTCCAGGGAACATCATCCACATGTTTTCAGTGACATCATGATTACCACAGGTGGGACAGACTTCTTGAACCAATGACTTGGAACCACGACCCTCAATTTCCTTCATAATAGAATCAAATGGAGAAGGAACACTAGTTTTTGTTGTACGCGCCTTCTTCCTAAGGGCTGTCAATGCCTCTCTGTTTCCGTTTCTTAACCTATCATTTTCCACAGTCTGCATCCTTCACAATGAGTGCATTTTTCTCTAGTACTATAAATTACTAAAACATATTAACCAAGAAAACTTTTGCTTTAAATACTGCTTCTACATATAAAGATATTTAGCCTTAAACCTAGACCAACATAACAAATTAGCGAAATTACAAAACTCCATAAGATAACAACAAGATGAAGATATTACGCAATGATGTACAAGCAACTTAATTAGTCCGATAATATAATACAGAGTAGTATGTTAAAAATCTAAAGACAAAGATCTTTGAACCACTGAAAAAATAGATCACATTATCTTTGCCGCAAAGGATCACACATATAGTCAGTTATCAGAACTAATGCAATAAAGTATATAACATGTGGCAAGTGTACACTAGAAGACCATAAAGGTCTATACTTGAGCTCAGTAGTTCATAGTAAATGCAAAGCTCATCACCATCAATCACTACTGAAAATTACAATCCCCAAGCTTAATCGCAAAACCAAGACAAGAATTTTGTCTTCAATAACCGATTGTATACTTATATCTCAATAATAAAAAAAAAAAAAAACCAATGATGATCTTCGAATATCATACATTGAGCATTGATTCAACCTAAGCCAAAATCACATTAACAACACTAAGATAATATTATAGGTCGGAACTAACAGTTGTTTTAATGAAATAAAGTAGCAATTAATGGTGATATATGATCTAGGAAATCTGATTTGGATTGATAGGGTAGAAATAATACATAAACGCTAAAATATAATACTAGTAGTACACGAGATTCATTCACATCATCATTCATCAATATACCTACTCTCTCCTTACTTAGCACCTATTTATAGAGGACACTCGCATAATACTAGACTCTTCTACTTTGTACTACCTTATTGTGTGTTCCCTAAAATACCCATGATTACTAATATTGATGCATAACAGATAAATGAGCCTGGACATTCATAGTCAAACCGAAGTAGTGTTACTTCCTTGATCCTTCAACATCTAGCATGGATGATTCAATTTTTACAATTTCCTCTCTCAGCTCTTTGGATTTCCTGTTGGAGGATTAACAAACTCGAGAATTTACTATTGAAGTTATTTGGTTTATATTTGAAGATAATTCCTATATTTGGTACTTAGGTAGAGTTTTACGAGGGCTGCCTAGTCAATCCAGTGGATTGACAAAAATTGTCAATCCAATGGCATTTTGGTAAATAAATGGAATATTTTATTTACAATTTTGCCATTTATCTTTTTCTTTTTTTTGTTTTATTTACCAAAATGCCATTGGATTGACAACTTTTGTCAATCCACTGGATTGATTAGGAATTTTCCGAGTTTTACGGTAGTGTGAAAATAATACAGTAAGAAACACAAACTCACATTGACCACCCAAAATTCCTCATGAAAACAGAACATAGCATACATTTTTATCAATAATAGAAAGGGGAAAAAAACAGAAACCCAAGTAGAACGTCAAACCAATTACCACTGACCTTAATCTAATATAAGGGAATATACTTTCATTAACAGTTAGTTCAGCCAAAATAAACAATACTATTAAGCAAAATAAATTCTACAAAGATACACAAATCTAAACAAAATATCAATTGAAAGTTCAAAATTAACAAATCAAATAGAATTAAACAAGATTATTGACCTGCTGTCGTGCCAAAAGAAGATGCTCAGCTTCAATTTCAAGCTCCGTGAGTTGTTGTTGGATTTGTGATACATTTCCATCCATTTTCAATCTTTAATTTTCAGACAAAAACCTGGAATAACAAAAGGGCACCTCGTATTATTTCAAATGAGTGAATAGATATGAAACAATAGTGGTGTGGTGGAGGGATTTGAAAGTGAACAAACACACACACACAAGGAGAGTGTCACACAAATCCAACAACAATGAAATAAGTACAAACAAAGTTGTCCCTAGAGGATGTTAAAACTAGAAAAATAAAGTCAAAACATAAATTGTGAAGCGCTAATAATTCGATTGATATACTCATATACCTAATAACCGATACACCCTGAGCGAAAATTTAGACATAGTATCCTTTGTAAATTGAACCACCCCAAACAGATACATTTTTCAACAATGTACCAACACCACAAACACTACACTTACTCAAAGAGAAAAGGCAAGGACAATTAGCTTGACTTGTAACCAACAATTATCTACTCCCTCCGTCACGCAATTCTGGAAAAACTCATATTAGTGTTACTTAACTTTGGAAATAAGGTTAATTGTAATTAAGTGTGTGAAAAGACTTTTTTACCCTTAGATCAAACAATAGGAAACCACCACACCACCACCACTCACACCGTCACCGGCACCACACCACTGACATCACCACTGCACCACCACCACACTGACACCAATCACTTAGCTCGCGTCGCCGCCACCACCACACTCACACCAGCAGCCCCAATCAGCCCAGAAACCGCCCAGAAAACCCAACCCCAATTCAAATCGAAAACCCACCCACCACCCAGAAAAACGAATTCAAAATAACAACACAAACCACCAGCTACAATTTGAAATCAGAAAACTAATTCAAATCGAAATACAAATTGAAATCAAAATGTAAATTGAAAATCCAAATTGAAATCGAAAACCAAATTGAAATCGAAAATCAAATTGAAATCAAAGAGAGAGAGAGAAATGGTGGTTGCGTTGGTGGTTACATCGACGTTGAACGACGGTTGGGGGCGACGGCCAGGGGCAACGACTTGGTTTGACGGTTGGGTGGCGGCGATAAGGAGCGGCGGTCTGGTCTGCCGTGGTGGTGATTGTCAGGTGGTGGTGGAGCAAGAAAGTTAGGGTTCCTAAAGTTGGAGAGAGAGTGTGTGTGAAATTGATTTGGGGATAAATCGATGGTTGTTAATTGGGGTTTTGATGATAGATGGAGTAATTAGTTTAGGTTCAAATAAAATGAATTAGGATATAACTATTTTACTTTGTTATTGTTTAGGATATTTAGTAAGGGTAGTTTTGTAACGTTATTATCAAAAAACTTTCTAAATAGAGTAAAAAGTAAAAGTTTTGCTAGAATTATGTGACGCCCATTTTAGGAAAGTGTTTCCAGAATTGCGTGACAGAGGGAGTAATACCCAAAGTCTACTTATATTCTTTAATGCCCTTCTATGGGAAAAAAAATTATCAATTAGGGTCTATGAAATTCAAATGCATAAATTCCATTTGCATTCATTACCAATGACTATTAGTGCAATCATCCATACTCTTAACATATTCTCATTTCCATCAAGTTTCTACTTGGTAAGTCATGGGATATCACAGTCCAATCCCAAAAACATAAGCAATAAGTGGTAAATACAAATCCACCTTGTCAGAATTATATTGGTTAAAGCACAAACGATGACACAATTGAACATGATCATCATCGGTGCAAGTTTCTTTTTATTTGTTCGCTATAATTTCATCTTGATGAATGAACTTAGTATCATAAACTTCCTACTAAAAAAGAAACCTAAAGTCCTTGCCATCCACAGATCCACTAAATTAAAAGGGTAAAACCAAGATGGCCACCTGATTTAGTGACCACACAACTACACACCCTCAACTCTATGTTTTCTTACCATGGTCCAAGAGCCCTGGCAAGTTCCACTAACTAGAGGGAGGATAGTATCATCTTGGTGCATGTGGCGATCTATAAGGGCAATAGCAATAAAAGGTTTGTAAGTTCATAAAAACAAACCTCTTATTGCCACCCAAATTTCCAAAGGTTCATATATGAGAAGGGTTTGGGAAGTGAGTAGTTTGTCTTTATCTATGTGGTATTTGTGTGGGGGCATAGTGCAATCCACCTTGTCAGAAATAATATTAGTCACCAATGCCATTTCCTTTAACGATACTAAATTTAGAGCATTTGTAAATATCAACCAATATCACAGTGTCTCACAACTCAATCATCCATTCATGTACAAACATATTCTTTCCCAAGTTTCATCAAAGTTTTCCCTTTTTAGGTAGAAACAATATTAATCCATTATCCATATAACCCAATATACATCCACCGAAATCATATACGCAACACACTTTTCATTCCACAATCATCACCAAATTCCTTGCAAAATAATTTGTGACGTTAGAAGCCCATAAAACACTTCTTAAAGTTTGTAAATTCTAAGTTGTATGCCAATACAAACAAGACAAATCTTATTCTCAAGATCGGCAATGATATAAAGCACATATATAAAATCTAGACAAGGAAATCAATCAATGTCACTCAATAATCCATGCATAAAACACATTTCAAGTAAATTGTATTATTATATAAATATATATACAATTGTTACGAGTCTCAAAATCTTGTAATGGTGACCAATACAGGTTTAAAAGGGCAATTATACATTCCAGATCACAAGTAAAACAAATGTCTTGAAGTCACATGTAGCTCTTAATTGTCTGTGAAATATTATTAACTACAGGTTGCCATGAGTGACTGACAATTCAGAAGAACTTGGGGTTCACTACTCTCTAGTTCACTCCTATCGCTTATATTTAATTCAGAAGCCATAGAGGAAAAAGGAAAGAATTTGATTATCTCTTACAGCTCAAGCTATGATACTTAGGAAAACTTTTATACTTCAAGGCTATCAAAATCGTATCATAAACTCAAAATTGAGTAAGTAACAACTATTAACTAGCTCTCAAAATGAAGTAACACTTGAAAAGCAAGTCTTCATGTACTGGAAAGCATATTTTCATGTTAGATTCAAAGCCTTCGAAATGCAATACAAAGGACAACGCATTTCAAGCTATAACATGACTCTTGCATATATTACAAGTTCAGGAAACAGCCCTGATTGCTTCAAAATCAGTTTTTCATTTCTCAATCACAATAAACATAAAACTAGCTACTATCATACACGCATATCAATAACCACATGTCAAACTCCGAAACTCGTCAACCTATAACACTTCAAGTAATTTAATCAGAAATAATTTGATCAAAAAGCGTTCCAAATATATACTCATTTGTCAGACAAAGTAATTACTTTCAATAACTTAACAGAACCCACATATACCATAATCCAATACATGTAGATGATGTTAATTTAGATTTAATTGTACATGAAAAGAATGCAATTTAATATCCAGAAACTCATAAGACCGCAAAATAACCTGATTTCTAAAATACTGTATTTTACTAATCACTATATAAATCAAGAAGGGAATTTGATATTCAGGTTTAAGAAATGAGGGTTTTGATTAAAATAATCTCAAGGGGAAAAGGGAGAAGCGTCAACCACCACCACCACCAACAACAACAACAATGGCAGCAGCAAATCCAGCAATAGGTGCGTTCATTTTAATATTTCCTTTTATTTTTGAAGCCAAAAGTTGATAAACAAATAATTAATAAATTGAAGACGATTAACAAAAGGAGACAATTACCTGAGTTGTGACTTGTGAAGGGAAGTTAAAGAGTGAAAACAGAGAACAGAAAAAATGGAGGATGCAATGGAAATCGTTCTCAAGCCGAGTGAACTAAAACTAAAACTTGAATATTGGTAATCATGTGTTATAGAACTAAATTTGAGTCTCAGCAATCATGTTGAGTAAAACGGAACACTAGGGTAAATAACCTAGGCTGCACAGATCCGGGATATAGCCATATAGGTGTGGATATAGTTACAAAACGGATACATGATATGACAAAAAAAACGAAATCAATAGGATATGAATACAGCAACCAAATTTCTTAAAAATTCTAAAAAAAAGGAGAATAGTGAATTTGATTAAGTTTCTTTGGTCTAAAGCTCTTAATTGCAATTTAAATGTCTTAAACTAAGCAATATAATTGGAAATGACGAATATCAAAATATAAGTGTGAAGTTAAGTCTTACAATGAATAATGACATCAAATCAAACCAAACACGGCCAACGGGCCAATTGACCAATTTGGTAAAAAAAAGTAATCCTTTGACGACAATATGGTAAAAACACTTTCTCCGGCGACAATTGAGTAACAAAAACACTCAGACAACAACTAGACCAATTTTTTTTAAAAAAAAAAAAAAAAAACTGGAACAATGCACGCGTGAGTTACACGTCATTAATTATATGAATTACTTTATACATATAATCAATCAATCAATCAGAACCTTACTGACATAAGTGGGGTCGGCTAACATGAACCAACAAAGATTATTCCGGGCAGTCGTCCAGACGTCCACATAAATGGGAACGCCCCCACGAAATTATTATCATTTTGGTTCATGTCATAAGATGTGACAAAGTTTTATGCTGCTTGTGAGTGGCCTACCGCAACCCTCCTGCTTTATCCGGAATTGGGACCGGCAATAGGAAACCCACTGCCGCAGTAATTACTTGATACAAATCACTCATTTTTTTCATTTCCTGGTTGTAGAATACTCTGATAAGTGTTTTCATAAGTAATTAAGTAGTGCTTGTGTACCGATGTGCAATGTAATCCTCTAATTGGTATTCATGTAAAGTATAACAGTAATAGCAATCGTAATAATTTATAAATATGGTTATGTACTTATGTAATAACTCATCTATTGCTAGTTTGCTACTAAGAGTTTGCAAACAAGGCACCCCTTTAAACATCTTCATCATTTTGCAGTAGAGAAATGGCAGATTCTTAATTCATACAGCATCATCATTCATACATGTTCTTAATTCAGGAAAATAATAATTAAAACCATCAATCAACTATTAAATCGTGAAACCCAAATGCCAAAAAAAACCTCAAATTTTAATATAAATGGCCAAAATTTATAACTTTTATTAGTATCGAAATTTTAAAGTAATATTCCTTGTTTCAAAAACAGAAGAATGAAAATGACATTAAAAAATCACCAAAAAAAAAAGAAAGAAAAGGGAAGAACATTTTAGATATCAAACAATCAACAATATTCAATTACAAATTACAATTGAAATTCAACATAAAAATGATAATAAATTGAAGAAATGGATAAACTTACACGCTGCAGTGGCTGGTTCGCTCCTTCGTTGCTGCACGCGACAATCAACAAACACTCGACCTTCGCTGCTGCACCTTCGCCGTCAATCCTCTGCTGCGACGCCGATTTTCCTCCGACCATCCGACGTACCTCACCGTGTTATGCTACGCTGCTCTCAAAGTCTCAATTTGGGGAATTTTAATTTGCAAATTGAAAACCTAACTTCCTTTCAATCTGTTTGTGTTTCTCCTCTTTCTTTCCTCTCAAAGTCAGTAAATCAGTATAGTGGGGTGAGTTGGGCCTTGTATTAAGCAGCCCAGTGATTGAAAAGGGTCGGATACGCCATTTTACAAAGGGGAAAAAAAGAACAAAATGTTGTCGTATCCCGTATTCGTATCCGTATCCGTGCAACCTTGTTGTACAACCGGTGGTATTTAGAGCTGGATACTTTTATATTTGTATTTTTTTTGTATATGTGTAGAAACTTGGTTACAAATGAACAAAAATAACTATGTGATCATGTGATTGTATCTAACTCTACGCACAATCGATGTGAAACCATCCGACTTAGTTTCCACGAGAAAGAGGATGTGAGCGAGGCTGAAAATGGCGAACAATCCATTGAAGAAACGGAACAGTGAGGCTGTCCACGAACCAGTCTTAAACCTCTACAGTTCCGAGCCAGTATCTTCATATCTCTTGCTCTGCTGAGGCTGACTTCGCACAGCCTCCAGGTTCGGCATTAAATCAGAAACCGAGTCAGACATACTAAGTACCTTCTTGCTCAGTGTATCCAACTTTTGAGTAGCAGTAATATAGTGAGACATCTGTTTTCTCAATGTGATCGAACGCTTCCTTAGCTGTAGATATATGCTGATCAATTGCAATCATCGGTTATGGACTTTCCCGGCCTCCCCGTTTTATTTCTTCCTTCTGAGTTCTGAATAGTACTAGTAGGCGTAGCCTGATCACAGATGCTGTAACAAATTCCATGGCCTAGACTACCAAACCAACGACGCCTTCAAATGGGTTCTATTGCGTTGGATACTATGAAACAATGAAATATCAAGTAAATCAGTCTATCAAAGAAGCTGCATGCAATTTCAGATGTTTCTAATGTCAATTAGGCGACTAACATCATTATTATCAAAAAAAAAAAAAAAAACATCACATATTATCAGAAAATTATACTCAAGCAGTCAGGTTTACTCTGTACAAATTTACAAACATAAAAGTATAAACTAGCAGCAACTCTGCAAGACAATAGCAAGAAAAACATCAGTACACATTCATCACTGCAGCAGAAATAAAATTCAAAATTGGTCTCACTTTGGTGTATTAGTTCATTGCCCAACTCATTTTTTTTTTTTGTCTATTGAAGTTGGTACAATAGAACTAATGTAGCAGCAGTCAGATCTCTGTGTCAGAAAATTGCTGGAACAAATACCATGCCCTATACAACGAAACCGAGGACATCTTCAAATGGTTTTATTTTGCGTTTGAGACAATGAAACATCGAGTAAATTACACTCGAACATTCAGGTTTAGTTGGTATAGATTAACAACAGTATAAAACTAGCAGCAATTCTGCAAGACAGTAACAAGAAAGAACATCACAGTACAAAAGCATCATTGCAACAGAAAGTTAGAGTTGGTCTCACTTTGGTATATTAGTTCATTGATTAGTGGCATGGCGGTAAATGTATACAAGGAGGTAAGCTACCAAAGTTCATGGACAATTATTCCGCAATCACTTCTCCCATTTCCTCTATAAACTACTGTAATTGCAGAAACTATATCTCTGAAATGTATATACACAATTCAAAAATTCCCAGTTTGTTCTTATTTTCCTGTTTTATACACGCATCGAAGGTTGCCTAAGAGATTGAATATCACCACGGTAGAGATCAAGGTGGTACATCGCCTTCACAATCATCTCTTTGAGCTGAGGATGCTGAGTAATGATAGCTCGATCAGCCCCCTCGAGGGCGGTCAAAACCCTCACCGGTTCAAAAGCCTCYTTGTTGCTAGCATTGGTAGCAAGGTAACATAGCAAGACCAATCCGTGTACTTGAGCCTTCTGGTTCACCCTCAGCAATCTGAACACCGGAAGCACCCCACTGAACTCTATGACAGCCTTAGAYTGTTCTTGACACAGGAAATTCTCAGGGTCAACGAACTTGGACAAGGCAATAGCAGCCTCGGTTGCAACCTCYTGATTCGAGTTGCTAAGCTGCTCGACTAAAGGTCCTATTACTCGAGTCTCTCGTGCAGAGAACGTCCTAGACAGACACCCAATTGATCTGACCGCGGGAACTTGCAGGAAAGGATCGTRCGATTCCTTGATCACCCTCAGAAGCTGATCCACCACTGCCTTGGCAGCGGGGGAATTAGTCTTGAACGCGGACCTTCTAAGGTCGGCGTTGGACTCAGCAGCACAYGTGATCTCCATCACTGCCATCACACAATTCCTCTGCAACTCCCCACCTTCCTTCTCAATCAACTTAGCCAAACAAAGCAACCCTTTCGTCTCAGTGATCCTACTGCTATTCGAAACGCTACCCTTAGCGAGCATCCAAAGCGCCTTGGCACAACTAACCTTAAGCTCCTTCTTGACCTCACAACTCTCGTTCCCCCTTTCCTTCCTCGTCTGCCCTCCCCCTCTGCTACTCCCACCTTCCGAATACAACGACGAAAACGACGAATAACTGGAATACAACCTGGGCTTCATCGTCTCCCTCCTCTTCTCCTTGTTCACCTGAACAAGGGAATGAATACTCCCAAGCTTCTTCCTGACCTCACCCTCACCCTCATCATCAAACGTTTCGAACGACAACATCGAAACGAGAGGATTAACCACATTCTCCCTCCCAAACTCCTCCTTGGCAACACCGCCATCGTCGAACTCAGCCATCCTAGCAATCAACTCACACACCCTCGTCTGTACCCTCATCCCCGAATCCATCAACGCCTGAACAACCAAAGGAGCGCCCATATTCTSAACGATCACCCTCACTCTCTCCCCATCATTCGCAAGATTCTGCAGCGCAATCGCAGCCTCAATTTGACCCTCGGAAGAACTCCCGTCCTTCAACAYCCTCAACAATGGCGGAACCCCACCTTCCTCCACTATCATCTTCTTGTTCCGATCATTGTCCGAAGCCAGACACGCAATCTCACGGGCCGCCTCAACCCGGCCCGACAAAGAAGACCCCATCTGAAGACTCGCCGTGTACGACCAAACCCACGCGAGAATCGGATCATTACTCGCAATCGGAGGAAGACTCAAAACCACGCCGTTCTCATCATCGTCGCCATCATTGCCATCAATGTGGAAGGCGGAAATGAGCCACCGCAAGTCCGCGGCGGAGGCCTCGAGGGCGACGAATAGCTTCCTGAAATCGGCGGCGGTGACGAGGATGACGAGCCGGTGGAGAATATTACGGCGGCGACGGCATTTCCGGAGGAGCGATAAGGCCCGGAAGAAGGTTCTGGAAACTTCGGAAGCGATGCGACGGATAGGGCGGTCGTAAACGGAGGAGTTAGCGGTTGTGAATCGGACAATAGAGCGGAGCATGAGGGAAAGGGATTCAACCTGTTTGGAAACTTCGGAACATTCGAATCTGAAGGAAAGGGAATGAGTGGTTGATTCCCGAATTCGTTCAGAAAGTACGATTGGTTCAGAGAGTAATTCTTCCAGGGGTTTTTCTTCATCGTTGTTGTTGGGAATTGTTGTTGTTGTTGTTGATGATAATTTTCTTGTCATTTTTTTTAGGGATAAATAAAAAAAAAAAGGAAAATGAAAGGATTAAGTAGTTTACAATTTTACATTATTGTTTCGAGTTGTTTGGTGCGAAATAGAAGGGGTTTAAATACTGGAGATGTAGAGAATGTAGAGTAGTCAATGGTTGAGTCTTGGTCGGTCAACTTGTTCCTCGTCAACCACGTTTGGTTGTCAAATGATACTTTTCCCATCACGTTTTATGGACAACACTTGGTATTTTTTAAGAGCAATAAAGTATTTAGTGTTATCAATAAAATGTATCGGATAATTTTCATTGTGCTACCATTCCATGGAAATACGAAATTACTTTCCTCCCGATTCAATTTACTTGCAAGACGTAGTCGCTACTCTAATCGTACATTCACGTCCGTGTTAAATAATATTACATCCTTCTTAATTTCGTAAATAAAATATTTGCGTCAAAATAATTTTTTGCACTTCTTATTTAGTGTAACATTGTTGTAAACATTCAATTACGATAGAAATGTGTGAGAGAAACATTTCGTGAGAAATAATATCTAAAAAAAATGTGAGTAATTTTTTAGGTTTACTAAGTAAAAATATTGTTCGTTTCAAAAAGTATGGAAAACGAGAGAAAATAGATTAGGGGCTGTTTAGCTTGTTTTCAGTTCAATTCAATTCAGTTTAGATTAGCTTAATGATTTTTACTAACTAATTATTCTTAACCACAAATATCATTATAATTTCATTATGAAAATTGGTTTATAATTTGCTTAACCATGTTCTTCCATAGTTCAATACATAATCGTAAGTTAAAATAACAACAAATAATAATAATACCAATAATAATAATACTTAACATATTAAATCATTTTAGTAGCAATAATAATTATATAATAGTATGTATAAAAGTTAGTAATACAATCGTTCATAACACTAGTGATTAGTGAGATTGAATTATAAAATACATAGACAACTGTAATAAAAATGAGATGAAATATAAAAACACATTAAACACATTAACACATTAGACCATTAGATGATATGTACAAATGAGATGAAATATAAATACTAGTATTTGGTGCACGCGATGCATGCTTGCATTATTTTTTTTAAAAAAAATAGGTTTTACGTTATGGGGGGGAATCATGTTTATATAGCATAGTTTGTAAACTACTATGAATTAATTTAATACGATTAAATAGTGAAAAAAATAGGCATGTATGCAAATAATTTTGAAAGAATGTCTTAGAATGTTTTAGAGGGAAGAGAATTGCTTTTATACAACAGAGTTTGTCAATTACTCCGTATATAGTACCAAAAATTATTATGATTGCCAATGATTAAATGGTCATTATTTGTTACGTAATTTTGGCAATTTCATCTCAATTATTGTGATTGATTGACAATTTAATATATAATTATTTATTTTTCAAAGTTGTTGACAAATTTTTATTGTTTACATTGATTAAACTAATTTTGAATTATTTGTAAATATATATTTTTTATTATTTTTTGATAGATATATTTTAAATTAATAGGTAACTTCTTAGTATTTTAAATTTTTTTGGTCAAAATAAAAAAATTATGTAATTGAGGTAATTATAATATGAATTTATTGTGATTGATTTTTTATGTGCGGCAAGTTTTTTGAAAGGTAATTGAGGTAATTGTAATATGATTTTTATGTGTGTCAAGTTTTTGAAATGTATGAAGATAAAGTAGAGTAATTTTGTTTGTGACAAAGGACAGTTATATGTAATTTTGAAGCGGGATCACATTGTTCCCCCTTCACTTATGTAATAGAGTTACATTATAATTTTACTAATATACAATTATAAATATTAATGATATAAAATGTACATTGACAACTGTGAAATGTACGCCACACGCAAAAAAAAGAGGAATGAGAAGTTGACAATATACATTAACTTAATTAATATAAATGAGAATTATGAAATTTAGGTCAAAAAAATTGAGATATAATTGTTAGTCTAATTGAGTGTTTAGATACAAAGAAACTACGTACTACTATGTACCCCGTATGTAAGTTTTCATTATAATTGTTTAAAAATTGCTTTTACTATAAATTATGTCACTTTTTTAGGCATAAATTAATTTCCCCTTTCTCACATATATAATATTTGGTTATTTTCTTTGACACATAATAATGTTGATGTTTCCTCTTTAGTTGTAACGCAATAAATAATTGTAAATTAGGAAGGAGTTAAAACCATTTTAAATTAGTAAATTTTTAAGTAAAGGGCAAATAGTCTATTCACAGGGGGGACACCATTGCTCCTCCCTTGCTATATATAGAGATTTAAATAAATTCTACTTTGCGTGAGAAATGAATAATGTACGAATGATATACATACAACTATACAAAGACTCAAGTCACATATATGAATAATTACAATATTAATAATAAGTTAAATAGTTCAATTCAGTTCAGTTCAACTTGTTTGTTTCAGTTCAGTTCAGTTGATTTTAGTTAATGTAACGAACCCTAGTATTATTTTATGATTGGATTAGATAATCCTCAGTTTAATGCTCGATTTGGTAAATTATTTTTATATAAATCGAAACTTTTATTTACATGAAGTAAATATCTAAAAAGAGGTTCACTTGGATTAATTGTTCTAATAGTTGTGCATCAATTAATAAATGTTACATTTTTATTTTCAAAGCGCATTTTATTAACTTTAATTTATTCATTAATTTTTTTGACATTTATAACAACATTAATTAAAGAGTGTTGGGAGGAATTTTTTGTAAGGGTTAAATGGAAGAGTTGGTTTGCTTTAATACGAGTAATAATACTTGTATAGAATATGAATGTCCAACACATTATCTTTACTGCGGAGTACAATAGTTCAAAACGTACAATTACTCGTACGAGTTTAACTCATAATAGAGATATATTATGTACTCCGTATTAATGTATGTTCAATTCCCTTTTGCATTGTGTCGTTTCATCTTCAATCAACAGACATATCTTTCATCAAATATTACACGAAGTACTCGTATTTCTAATCTGATTAACATAATTGTAAAAATGTTTATACTCCTTAACAAAGAATAACACATTGAATCTAATTAACAAACCAACCATATTTCATTACAATTTTATTTAAACAATTGAATTTTTTTTTAAATTTTTGTCAAAATTTGAATTAGTTGGGGCAATGTTAAAAGCTTAATTAGTTGTTTGCGATATATGTAGCACTATACTTGGAGTAGGGCAATAGGGACAAATCGAGATTAAGCAAAAGTCTCAGTCATTGAAACTTCTTGTTCCAAATACAAAGAATGATTCACTATTCTTTTTGGCACTAGTTTGTTTCCTTTCTATTATTACACGAGTTTGAGAATTGTAGTGCAATTTCCTCCATTAACATTGAAATGAAAAAACAATCATTGTCACTTTTGTTGACAATAATTTATTCTCATCCTATCTATTGAATTTTAATGTTGTATCATCAACCAAAGGTATAGGGTCACACTCTTTCATATGGTTTTGTATTGGTAAGTTTATAGTAACTTAATTTGGGTACTATATAGGTCGGCATGATGATCTTCATAAAATCACGAGTTAGAATATGGTTTAAATTAAAAAAAGTTACCCCTGCTGAAACGAAGTAGAAGATAGATCGATAATTTCATTTAATTAATTTCAAATGAAAAAAAAATCACTCTCCTTGATTGTCAAGAGGTTGTGTGCTGTCAAGTACGTGTACTTATACCTTTATATTTAAATCTTCATTATTGAAACTTTTTGCATTAATTTTAATATTTTGATACATTTAATTATTCAATTGGTTCATAAAATGATAAATAAATAATATAAATTAGACTACAAATTCATTTAAATGACGTTTAAATCAAGTATATAACAAAAATAAACAACACTAAACTAGATAGCTAGCTAGTAGCTAAACATATATGATTGAACAAGAAAATTTATAAGTTGAAGAGTTGGTATCATATATTTCTTGGCTCACAAAAATACAACTCTTTATTGCATTAATTTGAAAACCTATGATATATACCTTTACCTCAACACCAAAAAAAAAGTGATGATTTGAATTGTTTTACATTAAAAGTAGGATTAAGATAGTCAATGTAAAATGAATACGAAGTACGGGTATATCTCTTTATTTTATTCATTTTTGTTGCAAAGAATATACTTCGTACTTATCTCTTTATTAATTATTAGTATCAAAATATATATATAGTCGTATATACTGAGATGTAGCATAGATTAATGTACATGTCACGTCACCGAGTATGTAATAAGATGTGAATAAAATCTTACTTCTTTTAATTTGTAATAGAAAGTCGGAACAAATGATATTTTATACTTTTATGATAATCATACAACCGATCAATTGTTTGTGACTTTTATTTTTATTTTTTTGTTTTTTTGTAAGGAAATTTGATTTTATTGACGAGCCGATTACAGACCCTACAGTAATAATCTGATGTACTCATGTTCGAGAAATGGAACTTTGGAAATAAAATTCATAGTCAATGCCATGGAAGTGGTTATGCTGTCATTCACAAGATGTGCAGTATATGCTTTCTTAAATGAATATTCATATTCAATAATAGTTACAACTTTACGCCCAACAAAAAAAGTTATAACTTTGTTTACGTTATGAATTTTGAAGGTGATATGGAAATTCATATGTTTGGATTATGAAGAATATGTATGTGTTGATGATAGAATTATTAAGTTTTTTTGTGAATAGAGTTATTATATCGTTAATAATATTGACGTTAAAAAAAAAACACTCATATCATGATCGCACTATAAATTAAGCCTATTTCAAAGTTTCAAACCGTCATAGACCCTAGTGGCTCATTCCGAATGAACAATAAATAAATTAAGCTATCAAATGAGATTTATATTATAGAACACAAATTATACTTGTATTTAATTCTCATATCCTAAAATTAGCCCCCCCACAAGCGGAGTCATTAGTGTCGAACTAGCGTTTTTGTGCACTGCGATGCGTGCATGCATATAATTAGCAAATGCATGGGAGACAATATTGAGAAATTTATTGTTGGTTTCATAATATGACACTCAAAAACTTATAAAGACTCATTGAAAATTTCAATTTTATAGCATTTTTGTCATATATATGAATATTACCCGAGACTTTTTCAGAACTGAAAAAATTTAGTAATGAATATATATGAACATGAAAATATAGGATCGAAAAAACTACTGTAAATGAAATGATAGATGGAGATGTAGTTTTCATACGTATAACAATAGTAACATTGTAAATTACATAATTTATGAAAAAGTAATTCAATTACTCCTACACTAAATTTTATAATGTAAAATATCAAGATAGCACGTGATTCTCATACATTAATATATGTTTTGCCTTATGACTCATTTACAATAAAAATAAAAGAAACATATTGACATTGTAGAAAAGCATTGTATCTTTGAATTGTTTCTAGATGAAGAATGAATTATTGTATGTGTTTTTATTACTTTTATAGTGGAGTGTGCAAATTATTTTTTTTAAACCAATCTATTATGAAATTCATAATAAGTTACATAATTGTGTCCAAATCATTATATGTTATATATATTTGTATCCAAATCATGATAAAATACCTAATTAGTATTTTAAATTCATTATAAATTATATTATTGTCCAAATTCATTATTATTAGTGTCTATATTAATTGTCTTTTATTGATTGACATGTAATTGGAAATTTGACTTTTAGTAGATTGATTTTTATTTATATTTTTTCAAAACTATATTTATTTACAAGGGCAAAATGTAACTTTATAGGGGGACACCATTGCTCCCCCCTTGGCTATTATAATAGAGATTAATCTTTAAATTGAATTATTATACGGAGTATATCGTAAC
>SNQN01000139.1:78009-102233 GCA_008642245.1 Bassia scoparia
GCTCCATAAAGACTCTTGAAACCTGGAACCTTTAATCACAATACTTAACACACATGATTAGATAAAGATACATAGAATTTGCTTTTCGGTTTGGAGTGTCATTCATCAAAATTTAGGGTTCAACATATAATTATTAGGAAAAAAGCTATATGCATGTAGCCCTAAAGGGCTACATATAAGCATTAAATCACTCTTAAACATAGTAATATTTTGTGAAATTATGATAAACTTAACACATCATTCATGATAATAAATGCATAAGATTTATGAAACTTTCTCTTTTAGCTTCTTATATGTAACCCTAAGGGCTGCATATAACATTACCAATTATTTAACCTTATAAATACTTGCATTTTATTTGTGAACAGTTGATATATAGATAAAGTTGACAATCCCTAATAAGATCTTTCAAACAATATTTGCTTAGTTAACGACTTGTTTACGTTTGCTTAGTTTCAGTTCAGTTCTTAAATTTTCTTTCCTTATAATAATTCATTTCAATAAATATAAACATGCGAAGTGAGGTTCTCATAACATTGTTAAAATCAAAGCTAGCATGAAAATTGGGAGCTCATCAATTTGTAGGCCTGAGCACGGATCGGATATCCGAAATCAGGATATATGAAACCGTATCCGATCCGAAATTTTCGGATCAGATACTACGGATATCCGATCCGATTTTGATTGATATATTTTTAAAAAATTATAAATATATTATAAATATTAAATTTCATGAAAAAAAATATATTTTCGAATAAAGTACTGGATATTTCGATATCTGATATCCGATTTTTTTCCGAATATTTTCTCGGATATCCGAATATTTTTCGGATTCCGAAAATTTGGAATCAATATCCATTGGTATCCGAGACACGAAATTTCGAATTGGATATCCGATCCGAAATCAATTTTGAATCGGATATCCAAAAAATCGAAGTCGGATACGGATCGAATTCGAATTTTTCGAATTTTTAGATAATTTTTGATAGGCTGGAATGGTTCTCATTTTAATACGGAGTAGTACTTTAACATCATTTTATAGTATTTTAACTTGATTATTAAAAAAATATTAATGATCATTGCAAACAATTAAGGAAAAAGGTCTAAATCGAGAAGCAAGAAAGTCACCATCTCCTAGAGTCCTAGGTACTAAAATTGGAGTAATCGATCAACCACTCCGGTGTCCGTACAAGATTTTATGAAACTTGTTTTTATTTTAATTTGGTCCAAACATTTTATGAAAGTTTATAATAATCAACCATTCCTTATTAATTAATTAGTTAGTTAACTAATTTATTATATATGAGTATCCTTGTATGATGTCAATTGTCACCATTCAAAGTTCCCACTTACAACGTATCGATTCTTGTAGGTGAGTATGGACGACAGTGCTACATGAAAATAATAATATAGGTAATCATTTTAAAATGTGGAAAAAAGCTGAATGTAGCTCTAGGGCTGACTATAAGAAGCTTTTTTTTTTTTTTTTTGACGAGAGACTATAAGAATTTAAAAGTGGAAATAATATATAATAATTGATCATTTATTGTATCGATTAATGTATTATTTTATCTTAAATTTACAACTCCTCTCCATTTTAAGTAACATATTTATATCTTATATGCAACATTGCAACCCTGAGGATTGCATTTAGTATAACCCTTAAAATATCATTAAAGAAAATGCTTAACTAACAAAGTTAGCTAAGTAGGTAGCACTAAACAAACAACAGGATTTAATCATTTAAAGTTTTTAWCTAAGTATCAAATAACCTAACATTGCATCATTATTGGCTTTATTGCATACAAGTTTGTTTAGCGAATAAAAAACTTACTTTATCAGTGTACTAGTAGGCTACTAGCCAAAAACTCCATGATCGTACTCTATTGCTCTTGGAATTAGTGCTTAATAATAATGTTGTGTTTTTTAGTATATCTACATGGATCACCAGAGTTTAGCTCATTATACAACCAGATTTAACTCGAGTTGATGTACACTTAATTTATGGTGAGTGAATATCTCAACAAGAGTTGTTTTATACAATGAACTCGAGAACTCCATTAAGAGGCATCGAATTCATTATGGATACTTGAGCCAACTCTTGTTAATAATTTTTTTTCTTTTCATGTCAGCTTTTTTGCTCCTATGTAATTTTTTAAAGTGTAAAACAAATTAGTGCATGTAGTTCTAACTTCTTCCAAGGAAGCATCAAATAAAATATATTTAGTTCAAATAATGTCACAACCTAACCCAAAAATATAATGAGACTCAGATTTGATTGTTGGATTTGGACCTATTAAACAATATACTCTAAAAAAAGATTATGAGGGATTGAGGGTAAGGCCACTTTGTGCCTTAATAAAAGATCCCCACTTAAGTCTTAACATTAGTTATAATAACGATCAACGTTTGATTTTGACATGCAATTATTATATAATTACACTTTAAAATGTATCCATTATATACTTAATTGCTTATACTCTTTTAAGTTGGGATGAAAATTAAGAACGGGAGGAGCATTATTCGCATCTATCCATTTCACTCGATCCATTCGTCACTCGGTTACATCACCACCCGAATTCATCCATTCGTTTTTTTTTCACGGGTGAAATGAATGGATGAAAGATTTTCGGGTGAAAATACATAAAACCTTTTTTTTTAAGTTAATGACTACCTAAAATTCAAAAGTCAAAAAATAATACGAAGTCTACATGATTTTGAGTTAACGGGTGATGAATAATGAACTGGGGGCGGGCAAAAAATTTAACTCAAAATCATCACCCGATTTCCATCCGTATAAATCGGAGTTTCCACCCGCTTAATAAAGCAGCCGGAGTGAATGATCGAGTGGTCTGTTGGATATTTTCATCCCTATCTCTAAGCCACAAGAGATCTCCCTAAATATTTGGCTATAAATGCTAATGAAAGGGCAGTGATATCGGTACAATTCATTTGTAATGCACACAACCCACGCAATTGAAGAAGCTACGGTACGTGTGAGGACCGAAAAAGAAGTAATTAAAAGTGATTGTATACGTAACAATAGTTAATGTTCGTATATCACTACCTCTAATGAAAGTATATGAGAAACTTGGATATCTAGANTGAGGATTGCATTTAGTATAACCCTTAAAATATCATTAAAGAAAATGCTTAACTAACAAAGTTAGCTAAGTAGGTAGCACTAAACAAACAACAGGATTTAATCATTTAAAGTTTTTAWCTAAGTATCAAATAACCTAACATTGCATCATTATTGGCTTTATTGCATACAAGTTTGTTTAGCGAATAAAAAACTTACTTTATCAGTGTACTAGTAGGCTACTAGCCAAAAACTCCATGATCGTACTCTATTGCTCTTGGAATTAGTGCTTAATAATAAGGAAAAATTGTTAATAAATACCCTCTTTTGAGGTGTATTTAAGATGTATCCATTATATACTTAATTGCTTATACTCTTTTAAGTTGGGATGAAAATTAAGGACGGGAGGAGCATTATTCGCATCTATCCATTTCACTCGATCCATCCGTCACTCGGTTACATCACCACCCGAATTCATCCATTCGTTTTTTTTTTCACGGGTGAAATGGATGGATGAAAATTTTCGGGTGAAAATACATAAAACCTTTTTTTTAAGTTAATGACTACCTAAAATTCAAAAGTCAAAAAATAATACGAAGTATACATGATTTTGAGTTAACGGGTGATGAATAATGGACTGGGGGCGGGCAAAAAATTTAACTCAAAATCATCACCCGATTTCCATCCGTATAAATCGGAGTTTCCACCCGCTTAATAAAGCAGCCGGAGTGAATGATCGAGTGYTCTGTTGGATATTTTCATCCCTATCTCTAAGCCACAAGAGATCTRCCTAAATATTTGGCTATAAATGCTAATGAAAGGGCAGTGATATCGGTACAATTCATTTGTAATGCACACAACCCACGCAATTGAAGAAGCTACGGTACGTGTGAGGACCGAAAAAGAAGTAATTAAAAGTGATTGTATACGTAACAATAGTTAATGTTCGTATATCACTACCTCTAATGAAAGTATATGAGAAACTTGGATATCTAGAAATGTACTAAGTTTTCTTGTTTTGGGCAAAGAGAGTTACAAAGGTGACGATGAGAATCGATTCGAAGATTTTTTGAAATCGGAAGAGAAGCCTTGACCATTAGAGATATTTCTCAATCTCAAGGATGTGTACTAAGTATTCCCTTCGTAATCAAGTTGTTACAACAATTGTACTTTACACGTATGTACTAAGTATTTTTGGTGATAAGAGAACCATAAAGGTGAGAATGAAAATCGATCTCAAGATCTCATGAAAACAGAAGAGAAACCTTAATCATTTGAGCAATTCTCCACTTTCAAGGATATGTACTAACTACTAAGTACTCCTCCGTAATCAAATTGTTGCAACAATTATACTTTACACGTATGACGAGATAAAACTTTAAAAATTAATATCTATTTATGTATTTGTGAAAATTATACACATTATTACATCATAAAAAAAACTACAAGTCGAGACGAATCCAACGAGATCTCAAATGACTATATTTTTTCTTATGTATAAATCACAAATCATGATCGAAGTGACCACTCATGGAGGTAGTAATGGAAGAATAAAAAAATGTGAATTAAATCAGAAAAGTACAAGAACCAAATAGGGGGGAATAATAGTACRCCAGTAGAAGATTAGTTAATATAATATMATGATACGAAGAATGTGTTAAGATCCAAATATCCAATGAAAGTTTATAGTAATAAACATAAAAAAAGCTAAGTGGCCAATATTGGTCCTCATTAACCGCCTTAACAAGAACAATTATAAAATTTGGTTTGCAGTTTTGTAGTACACAACAAATCACTTGNTGTATAAAAGTTAGTAATACAATCGTTGTCATAACACTAGTGATTAGTGAGATGAATTATAAAATACATTAGACAACTGTAATATAAAAATGAGATGAAATATAAAAACACATTAAACACATTAAACACATTAGACACATTAGATGATAATGTACAAATGAGATGAAATATAAAAATACTAGTATTTGGTGCACGCGATGCATGCTTGCATTATTTTTTTTWAAAAAAAATAGGTTTTTACGTTATGGGGGGAATCATGTTTATATAGCATAGTTTGTAAACTACTATGAATTAATTTAATACGCATTAAATAGTGAAAAAAATAGGCATGTATGCAAAATAATTTTGAAAGCATGTCTTAGAATGTTTTTAGATGGGAAGAGAATTGCTTTTATACAACAGAGTTTGTCAATTACTCCGTATATAGTACCAAAAAAAATTATTATGAATTGCCAATGATTAAATGGTCATTATTTGTACGTAATTTTGGCAATTTCATCTCAATTATTGTGATTGATTGACAATTTAATTATATAATTTATTTATTTTTCAAAGTTGTTGACAAATTTTTATTGTTTTACATTGATTAAACTAATTTTGAATTATTTGTAAATATATATTTTTTATTAATTTTGATAGATATATTTTAAATTAATGGTAACTTCCTTAGTATTTTAAATTTTTTTGGTCAAAATAAAAAAATTTATGTAATTGAGGTAATTATAATATGAATTTATTGTGATTGATTTTTTATGTGCGGCAAGTTTTTTGAAAGGTAATTGAGGTAATTGTAATATGATTTTTATGTGTGTCAAGTTTTTGAAATGTATGAAGTAAAGTAGAGTAATTTTGTTTGTGACAAAGGACAGTTATATGTAATTTTGAAGCGGGACACCATTGTTCCCCCTTCACTTATGTAATAGAGTTTATCATTATAATTTTTACTAATATACAATTATAAATATTAATGATATAAAATGTACATTGACAACTGTGAAATGTACCGACACACGCAAAAAAAAGAGGAATGAGAAGTTGACAATATACATTAACTTAATTAATATAAATGAGAATTATGAAATTTAGGTCCAAAAAATTGAGAATATAATTGTTAGTCTAATTGAGTGTTTAGATACAAAGAAACTACGTACTACTATGTACCCCGTATGTAAGTTTTTCATTATAATTGTTTAAAAATTGCTTTACTATAAATTATGTCACTTTTTTAGGCATAAATTAATTTCCCCTTTCTCACATATATAATTATTGGTTATTTTTCTTTGACAATAATAATGTTGATGTTTCCTCTTTAGTTGTAACGCATATATAATTGTAAATTAGGAAGGAGTTAAAACCATTTTAAATTAGTAAATTTTTAAGTAAAGGGCAAAATAGTCTATTCCAAGGGGGGACACCATTGCTCCTCCCTTGGCTTATATAATAGAGATTAAATAAATTACATACTTTGCGTGAGAAATGAATAATGTACGAATGATATACATACAACTATACAAAGACTCACAAGTCACAATATATGAATAATTAACAATATTAATAATAAGTTAAATAGTTCAATTCAGTTCAGTTCAACTTCGTTTAGTTCAGTTCAGTTCAGTTGATTTTAGTTAATGTAAACGAACCCTAGTAGTATTTTATGATTGGATTAGATAATCCTCAGTTTAATGCTCGATTTGTAAATTATTTTTATATAAATCGATAACTTTTATTTACATGAAGTAAATATCTAAAAAAGAGGTTTCACTTGGATTAATTGTTCTAATAGTTGTGCATCAATTAATAAATGTTTACATTTTTTATTTTCAAAGCGCATTTATTAAACTTTAATTTATTCATTAATTATTTTTGACATTTATACAAACATTAATTAAAGAGTGTTGGGAGGAAATTTTGTAAGGGTTAAATGGAAGAGTATGGTTTGCTTTAATACYAGTAATAATACTTYTATAGATATGYATGTCCAACACATTATCTTTACTGCGGAGTACAATAGMTCAAACGTWCAAATTACTCGTACGAGTTTAACTCATATAGAGTAATATAATGTYCTCCGTATTAATGTATGTWCAATTCCCTTTTGCATTGTGTCGTTTCATCTTCAATCAACAAGACATATCTTTCATCAAATATATACACGAAGTACTCGTATTTCCTAATCATGATTAACATAAATTGTAAAAATGTTATACTCCTTACAAAGAATACACATTGAATCTAATTAACAAACCAACCATATTTCATTACAATTTTATTTAAACAATTGAATTTTTTTTTAAATTTTTTGTCAAAATTTGAATTAGTTGGGGCAATGCTTAAAAGCTTAATTAGTTGTTTGCGATATATGGTAGCACTATACTTGAGTAGGGCAATAGGGACAATCGAGATTAAGCAAAAGTCTCAGTCATTGAAACTTCTTGTTCCAAATACAAAGAAATGATTCACTATTCTTATTTGGCAACTAGTTTGTTTCCTTTCTATTATTACACGAGTTTGAGAATTGTAGTGCAATTTCCTCCATTAACATTGAATGAAAAAAACAATCATTGTCACCTTTTGTTGACAATAATTTATTCTCATCCTATCTATTGAATTTTAATGTTGTATCATCAACCAAAGGTATTAGGGTCACATCTCTCATATGGTTTTGTATTGGTAAGTTCATAGTAACTTAATTTGGGTACTATATAGGTCGGCATGATGATCTTCATAAAATCACGAGTTAGAATATGGTTTAAATTAAAAAAGTTACCCCTGCTGAAAACGAAGTAGAAGATAGATCGATAATTTCATTTAAAGTTATTTCAAATGAAAAAAAAATCACTCTCCTTGATTGTCAAGAGGTTGTGTGCATGTCAAGTACGTGTACTTATACCTTTATATTTAAAATCTTCATTATTGAAACTTTTTTGCATTAATTTTATATTTTTGATACATTTAATTATTCAATTGGTTCATYAAATGATAAATAAATAATATAATTAGACTACAAATTCATTTAAATGACGTTTAAATCAAGTATATAACAAAAATAAACAACACTAAACTAGATAGCTAGCTAGTAGCTAAACATATATGATTTGAACAAGAAAATTTATAAGTTGAAGAGTTGGTATCATATATTTCTTCGGCTCACAAAAATACAACTCTTTATTGCATTTAATTTGAAACCTATGATATATACCTTTACCTCAACACCAAAAAAAAAAAGTGATGATTATTGAATTGTTTTACATTAAGATAGGATTAAGATAGTCAATGTAAAATGAATACGAAGTACGGAGTATATCTCTTTATTTTATTCATTTTTGTTGCAAAGAATATACTTCGTACTTATCTCTTTATTAATTATTAGTATCAAAAATATATATATACGTCGTATATACTGAGATGTAGCATAGATTATGTACATGTCACGTCACCGAGTATGTAATAAGATGTGATAAAATCTTACTTCTTTTAATTTGTAATAGAAAAGTCGGAACAAATGAATATTTTATACTTTTATGAATAATCATACAACCGATCAATTGTTGTGACTTTTATTTTTTTTTTTATTGTTTTTTTGTAAGGAAATTTGATTTTATTGACGAGCCGATTACAGACCTACAGTAATAATCTGATGTACTCATGTTCGAGAAATGGAACTTTGGAAATAAAATTCATAGTCAATGCCATGGAAGTGGTTATGCTGTCAATTCACAAGATGTGCAGTATATGCTGTTCTTACAGAATGAATTCATTTTCCCAATAATAGTTACACTTTACGCACCAAAAAAAGTATAACTTTGTACGTTATGAATTTTGAAGGTGTAATGGAAATTCATATGTTTGGATTATGAAGAATATGTATGTGTTGATGATAGAATTATTAAGTTTTTTGTGATAGAGTTTTATATCGTTAATATTGACGTTAAAAAAAAAAAACACTCATTATCATGGATCGCACTATAAATTAAGCCTATTCAAAGTTTCAAACCGTCATAGACCCTAGTGGCTCATTCCGAATGAACAATAAATAAATTAAGCTATCAAATGAGTTTATTATAGAAACACAACTATACTTGTATTTAATTCTCATATCCTAAAATTAGCCCCACCACAAGAGCGATCGTATGATTAGTCGAACTAGCGTTTTGTGCACCGATGCGATTGCATGCATATAATTAGCAAATGCATGGGAGACAATATTGAGAAATTTATTGTTGGTTTCTAATATGACACTCACAAACTTATAAAGACTCATTGAAATTTCAATTATAGCATTTTTGTCATAATATGAAATATTACCCAGAGACTTTTTCAGAACTAAAAAATTTAGTAATGAATATAATGAACATGAAAATATTAGGATCGAAAAAAACTACTGTAAATGAAATGATAGATGGAGATGTAGTTTTCATACGTATAAACAATAGTAACATTGTAAATTACATAATTTATGAAAAAGTAATTCAATTACTGCTACACTATAATTTATTATGTAAATAACAGATATGCACGTGTATCTCATACATTAATATATGTTTTGCACTTATGACTCATTTAACAAAAAAAAAAGAAACATATTGACATTGTAGAAAAGCATTGTATCTTTGAATGTTTCAGAATGAAGAATGAAATATTGTATGTGTTTTATTACTTTTATATAGTGGAGTGTGCAAATTATTTTTTTAACCAATCTATTATAAATTCATAATAAGTTACATAATCTGTGCCAAATCATTATATGTTAATAATTTTGTATCCAAATTCATGATAAAATACCTAATTAGTATTTAAATTCATTATAAATCATATTATTGTCCAAATTCATTAATTATTAGTGTCTATATTAATTGTCTTTTATTGATTGACATGTAATTGGAAATTTGACTTTTAGTAGATTGATTTATTTATATTTTTTCAAAACTATATTTATTTACTAAGGGCAAAAATGTAACTTTATAGGGGGACACCATTGCTCCCCCCTTGGCTATTATAATAGAGATTAATCTTTAAATTAATTATTAATACGGAGTACTTCGTACGTATATCGCAAATTCGTACACCATAACTATTAAGTGCATTTTCAGTCATTCAAATTATGAAACATAATAATTAATGATTTTACAATATTTATTAATTGCTGATCACTTAATATGTTAATTTTCCTTATTCAAAATTTAAATAAAAATATAGTATATCCTACTTATAAGCATAATAGTTTTTTAATAGTGTTTTCATTATTTAAAGTATGTTAACTTTTCAATCAAAAAGAATTTTACACAATACTTATTTAAAATAAACCAAAAATCATCATTAAACATTTTCGATTGTTCTATGTTCCATGCGCTCTTGCACAAAAAACGGAACAATGATTTCGGCCATTCAAAGAACAAAAACAACTCACAGAACCATCCTCAAAGAACAGTACAATTTTTTCAAAGAACAACGCATGACCAACTAGAAAAATTTTCCAACAAAGTACATATGATATGAGAAACAAAATGAATAATGAACAATGATATGTAACTATTAGAACATTCATACACAACTCGTAGAACACACCGCAAAAAGAATCCACACATCAATTATAACATCGTGAACTATTACGCAACAAAGAACAAACCCATAGAACATCTACATCTCATAGAACATCTTCAAAAGACATTACGCAACAAAAGAACAAACCCATAGAACTTCGACATCTCATAGACCATCCTCAGATAACATACCAACTTCTTCAAAGAACATATAGCTCACAATTTTCTCTCTCAAGCAAGATAGTGTTTTTTCTTATAAAGAACAATTCCTATAAAAATGTCAGAAAACAGCAAGCCTATAGGTGACGGTATAATTGCTAATTAAAGAAGAACAAATAGTAATTAATTTTGGCAATTAAAATTTCAAAACATGTGTCAAATTAAAATACCGATGTTTGTTTTTGATGTTGGTCCCACTGTATTAAAAATCACAATAAATGTTATGTTATGTTCAATGGGTGAAGAATTATTCTATAAATGCACTAATTAATACTCCGTATGTTATTAACGGAATGATACATTTACCTCTTGGTGCACAAATAATGACATTGGGTTATATTCTCACTAATGAGAGATGATACACATACACCTTGTAAATGTGCCCCCCCCCCCCCCCCCATACACACACACATACACAAGGTGCATTAGTCAATAAGAAAACACACTATAAGACTCTGACATAAGAAAAAGTAGGACCCAAAATATTATCAATGGAATGCTTACACATTCATTTGTATGTGGGAGCCACATACACTATTGTGTATCGGTAGTCTTTTCCCACGCCACTTATGACATTGGGTTTATTCTCTTTAACAGATCTAAACTATTGTACTAATCAAAACTTACATTTGTATTCCTCCGTTTCAATTACTAGACTTTCGGAGGGGCTCAGACTCCTAGACGAAATTTGTTAATTGTGTTTATGTTGTATTAAATTACAATCTTACCCTTACTAACTTAAAGAGTAAAAGGCTAAAAGCATACTTCCCACCAACCACCATACTACATACTACAGTACTACCCAATGTCAACCACCGCCACTAACCAGAAGCTGCCGCACCACAACACCACCATTCAACTCGCCGCCACAACCAAACAATCGCCAACACTGCTAGCCTAATAGCCACCACCGGTCAAATCGCGGCCCAAGTCGACACCCAATTGCCACCCACTCCTGAAATGGCACGACATCGCCACCACCCTTGAAAATCGGCACCCAAATCAAACACCCAAATTGAGATTTTCGAGCACTTTCAAACAATTCTTCGAGATTGGAACAGTTTTC
Organism: Bassia scoparia; assembly: GCA_008642245.1. Classification (NCBI taxonomy): domain Eukaryota; kingdom Viridiplantae; phylum Streptophyta; class Magnoliopsida; order Caryophyllales; family Amaranthaceae; genus Bassia; species Bassia scoparia. The sequence goes on from SNQN01000139.1 coordinate 89,717, forward strand.
TAACAAAATTCAAACAACTTTCAAACAATTCAAATATGTTAGGGTTTGTTCGAAGAGGTTTCGTATGATTGAGGGAAATCGCGAAGGTGCTTTTGGTTCTGTTCGACGTGGATGCTTTGGGTTGAGGGTTGGGCGAGTTGTTCTGGGTGCGAAGGGTTGCGAAGGTAAGTAGTTGAATGCGAGGGGGTCTGTGGAGGTGAAGGTGGTTTGAAATGACGATTCTAGGCTGTGGAGGTGGTGTGAAAGCAGGTGCAGGGTGGTGGTGATGAAGTGGTGGTCTAAGGCCTGAGGGGTTATTAATTGTGAATTAATAAAATTAGAATATAACTTTGGTTGTTAAGGGTAGTTAAAGCAGGACACTTAGAGTTTTTTAGATATAAGGTAATATTTGTCATTTCATTCAAAAAAACTTTGCCAAAAATGGAAAGTAAAATGAAAAGTTGCAAATAGAATATGATCATTTCCCTAAATGGCAAAAGTTGCCAGTAAATTGAAACCGAGGAAGTTATAATGTGTGACCGAACTGAACAATACAAGGGGCGGGGGGGATGTGATGAATTGTATATTGGGGAGACTTAAGTAATTTATCGGGGAATAATAATACTTACAGCAAAAGGAAATTGAGACAAAAAGTTTCCAAAAACACAGAGAACTCTCAGACAAAACAGCCAAGAGAGGAAAAAACAGTAAGACCTTGATGAATTGCAACACAGGATTTCGTCTTAATTATAAGGAAACGTATGCAACACCATTCACAATCTAAGACACTCGTTCTCAGTTCCTAAGGAACTACTCTGAACCCTCGCAACCAAGACCCCCACTGGTTGGTTACCCCTCTTACTCCTCGATTTTCTCTTGGAAATCCCCTTGTAGCTTGACACACACATACCCCTCCCGTTCCAATACGCAGAAAGGAAGCAACTTTTACAAACTCAATGTATATTCACTAAAAGCTATGGCAAAAGTGAAAATAAATGCTCTGATTGATTTCTTGTGCTCTAAGAGTGTTGTTCGTTTTTCTTTTTATTGATTATAGGTATTTATAGGTGTATGATTCTCGTGATCAAGCCAAGCAGAAAGTCCATACCACCCATCACTCCCTATCTGTAGGCAGTTGATGCAGCATGTTAGTGGAACGTGGATTTAGCAAGCCCTAGACACACGATCATCACCCTTGCACAGTTGTAATCGTTTCAACTGCTTCCTAATATACTCTCACTAGCTGTTTGATCGATATTTCCATTTGCACCACGTTCCCTCTTGTTCTAAACTGATTCCTTATTTTATAGGAAACAATATTATTCATCAACAACAAGCTTTAACAATCCGTTAAAAGTATTTTATAAGAAAAAAATATTTATTTTCGAAAAGATATGAATTATAGAGTATTTTAAGATAACTATTCTAAAACAGAAATACATCATCTTTAGTTTTTATAAGGAAATAGTTTTGTTTTATTAAACCATATTTACAATTAATCTAGGCTTTATTTATACGATATTATCTTTTATTAAACACGGATAAAATCCTTAATTACGATTAAATCACCAACTGTAATATTATTTCCTTTTTTATCCTATGAGCAAATTATTTCACATAATTAATACCAATAGCTGTCACAAATAAAATCAATAGAACCGTCCCTAAATCTACTGTTACCAATGTCGAGTCTTGTTTATCAAGAAAACTCAACCTTCCTTGTTTAGAACTTCTTTCTTAAGTTCCCTTCACAGGCTCTCGCAAAGATCACAGGGAACTCCTTTCCTTCTCTAAAGGAGCTGACCTCCCTGCTCCCTTATTCTATAAGACTCCTTCAAACCTGGTAACCTCTTAATCACGAATATTAACACACATCTGACTTTAGATCAAGAATACATAGAATTGCTTTTCTTGGTTCGAGCACGTGTCATTCTTATTCAAAACATTTAGGGTTCGAACAGTATAATCGATTAGGAGGATAAAAGCTAATAGCAATGATAGCCCTAAAGGCGCTCACATATAAGCATCTATGACACTTCTTAAGACAGAGTAGATAATAATTTTGTTGAAGTTATGATTAAACCCTTACACCATCATTCATCAATTATAATAAAATGCATAAGATTATGAAACTTTCCCTGCCTTTTAGACTTCTTATATGTAACCACTGAAGGGCATTGCAAATTAACAATTACCACCACATTATTTAACCTTTATTAAATACTTGCATTTTATCTGCGTATGTGAAGACAGTTGATACTATACAGAATAAAGTTGACTAATCCAATAAGATCTTTCAAACAATAATTTGCTCCTAGTCAACTGACTTTGTTTACGGTCCGCAATGCTTGAGTCCTTCAGATCTCAGTTTCATAAATTTTTTCTTTGTCCTTATCAAATATGTCCATTTCATAATATAAACATCCTATTGCGACCCACTGTGAGTTGCTCATTAACACATTGTTACAAATCAAGCATAGCAATTGCAAAATTGGTGAGCTCAGTATCCAATTTGTAGGCCTGGAGCACGGACTCGGATTAGTGCCGAAATATCAGGATTATAATGAAAGGCCCTGTATGGCCGATCGCCAAAATTATTCGGACTACAGATAACGTACATCGTTGAATAAGTCCGAATATTACATTTTGATTTGATGATATTTTTAAAATAACTATAGAAATATATTATAAATATTAAATTTTCATGAAAAAAAAATATATATTTTTGTCGAATAACAAAAACTAAAGTACGAGATTCCGAATCTGCCAATATCTCTCGATTTTTTAGTGCGCGAAATGTATTCTTTCTCGGAGTAATACCTGTAAAAGCTATTTTCCGCGAATGGATACCGTAGAAAAAACTCCTTAGAAGTCAAAACTTTATCCGAATGGGTGCAACCAGAATTACTTACAGTCAATTTTCGGATTCGTATATAACCTATTGGCCCTCTGAAAAATCCAAGTATCTCAAACTCTCAAATCGGTACTATCCTTGACATACATTAATCGAGCGTAGTCGGAGTTACCGTCCAAGGTCATCGTGTCGTAACTCTTATTCCACACACAACTCTTTCTCTCACAGTCGAATTTAATAAGCGCAACTAGATTATCTCTTCCCTTCGTGGATAAAGTGCTGAGCACCTGCTGCCACCTATATATTCTCATCGCCGCGATCTACTACCATGCTCCCACATTAATCTGTCAACATCTCTCCCATAATTGGGAGATCCGTTTGACAGAATCTTCTAGACTAGCCGATTAGGATTATAGTTAATAAAGTCTTATATGTCTAACATGATCTTCTCCGCCTTGCCCTAAATCGAGATATAAGCGTATTAGCACAATGTGTGGTGCTAATCCATTCAAATGATCACGCGACTTAGCCACATAATGTCGATCCAATCACCCTATCCGGGAATGTCGCGAGCAGACGGTGTCTACTAAAAATGTGTCGGAATAAAAAACGCGTGCCATCAGCCAAGGCATAACCCCAATCCATGAACATGCCAGCGTCACCTGTCTGATGCGCTTACAACAACTCATATATATATGAAATTCTTATCTAGCTTCTTTCATTTTATTTAATTTCTTACGGGGTATCACCTCGAGAACAATTTTCCGGCACAACGAGTAATATATATATAAATACACACAAAACACAATAGTCACCCTATTCAATCTAAATTAACGATTCCGTAATTAAAAACTACTATTTGTAGTCTCAGGAGCTCATCCAATTACTCATGGATTCCTGGGTTAACAATATCGTGCAACATTACATCAACAGGTCACAACCATACACACACTGCTTCTTCGCCTGTTCATGAAGAAGTACTATGAATAAACAACAAATGAGTCGACCAACCCCACAGCCTCACTCCCATAATGCAAAACCTTAAATAAAAGTTGACCGTTAACTAACACTTCTATGAAATCCTGTGGAAAAAAACACAGCCAAATAAGATTATGTGATGCGGGATCTAAAGTGGAGCTGCCATAATAAGGAGCCTTATTTACTCTTCTTATCTCATGTATCATTTCCTCTCTGACTTGACCCGAGACGTCATAAGTAAAACATGTTAACACGTGGAAAATAACCTACACTACTTTTTTCAATTCACTAAGGGGATATGTGGTATCTGTTAGACGTAATCTCATGTTCAATACATCTGCAAAACTCGTAACAAAAAAAGCTCCATCCTTCCCCTAGTTTTAATTATACATACTGTTATAATTCTCTCACTCATATTGCACGCAACATCTGTAACCTCGATGGGCAGTAATTCGAGTCATTTCGGTTAGTACACACATATAAGAAACACCTGAGTACATTACAATGAAGAGAAAATCGCTTTAAAACTTAATACAAAGTTAGCTAATAATTTACCCGCTACTACTATTGAATACAGACAGGTGACTCAGACTCCAAAAATATATACATCTACAGGAGACTTTACAATTCATTTTAATAGTTATATGGATTATTACTAAGCTCCCAAAAAATAACCTAAACCAGTTGACATCAATTATTGCCTAATTAGCGCACATACAAGTTTACTTAACGGCGAGAATAAACAAATTTTCAACTACTTTTGAACTTTCAGCACAGTACCACATAGTAACCGCGCTTAACTAATCCAAAAACCCTAACTCTCCGAATATCTCGGTTACTCATATTACTCTTGGAGCTTTAGTTGGCAATTAATAATAATTTGTGATTTTTCCACTACTTATCTTACATTGGTCCTCCCCAGATGTATGGGTAGACTCATTATACAACCAGATTTAAACACTACCGATAGTTTTCGAATTGCGCCCCACTTAAGTTGGAGGGATAATGTGTGAAGTGACTACCATTGGCTACACATGAACAAGAGATATGCTAATTATTACAACATATGAACTGCCCTCTCATCAATAATACCCCGAATGGCATCGAATTCATATGGATACTTGAGCCCAACTCTTGTTTAATCAATTTTTTTTCTTTTCATGTCAGCTTTTTTGCTTCCTATGTAATTTTAAAGTGTAAAACAAATTAGTGCATCGTCAGTTCTAAAACTTCTTCCAAGGAAGCATCAAATAAAATACGTATTAGTTCAAATTAAGCTGCACAACCTAACCCAAAAAATATTAATGCGAGCACACTCAGATTTGATTGTTGGATTTTGGACTATTAAACATATACTCTAAAAAAAGATTATGAGGAATTGAGGTTAAGGGCCACTTTGTGCCTTAATAAAAATCCCACTTAAGTCTTACATTAGTTGTTAATACACCGATCACACGTTTATATTTGACATTAGCAATTATTATATAATTTACACTTTTAGAAAATTGTACTCCATTATATGTACTTAATTTGCCTTATATCCTCTTTTATAGTTGGGATGAAAATAAGAACGGAGAGAGCATTAATTCGCATCTATCGCGATTCACTCGATCATTCGTCACTCGGTTACATCACCACCCGAATTCATCCATTCGTTTTTTTTTCACGGGTGAAATGATGGGTATGAAAGATTTTCGGCTGTGAAAATTACATAAAAAGCCTTTTTTTTAAGTTTAATGAACTACCTGAAAACTTCAAAAGTCTAAAAATAATACGAACGGTCTACATGATTTGAGTAACGGCGTGATTGAATAATGAACTGGGGGCGGGCAAAAAATTTAACCTCAAAATCATCACGCCGATTTCCATCCGTATATCAAATCGGGTTCCACCCGCTTAATTAAAGCACGCAGCCGAGTAATAGTGATGATCGATCGTGGTCTGTTGGAATATTTCATCATCCCTATCTCTAAGCACAAGAGATCTCCCTAAAATATTTGGCCTATAATGCTAAATGAAGGCACAGGATATCGGTACAATCTTTGTCAATGCACACCCCAACCCACGCAATTGAAGGAAGCTACCGTACGTCGTGAGGACCGAAAAAGAAAGTAAAGTAATTTTAAAAGTGATTTACGGTAACAATAGTTAATGTTCGTATATCACTACCACTCTAATGAAAGTAATTATTGAGAAACGTGTGATTTCTAGCAAATGATGTTTTAACTAAGTTTCTGTGTTATTGGCAAGAGGATTACAAAGTATACGATTTAGAGAAATCGATGTCGAAGATTTTTTGAAATCGAAGGTAAGAGAAGCCTTTTGATACCATTCAGAGATATTTCTCATCCTCAAGGATGTGTACTAACGTATTTCCCTCTGTTAATCAATTGTTTACAAAATTTGTACTTTACACGTATTGTACTAAAGTATTTTTGGTGATAAGAACCATAAAGAGTGAGAATGAGAAATCCGAATCTCAAGATTCTCATGAAGAACAGAGAGGAGAAACCCTTATACATTTGAGCACATTCCACTTTCAAGGATATGTACTAACTCTAAGTAACTCCTCCGTATATCCAAATTGTGCAACAAATTAATACTTTTACACGTATGACGAGTGAAAACTTACTTTAAACAATTAATATCTATCTTAGTGTATGTCATTGTGAAAAGTAACACATATGTACATCATTAAAAAAAACTACAAGTCGAGAACGAAATCCAACGAGATCCTCAAATGACTATATTTTTCTATGTATAAATAACACAAATCATGATCGCATAGTGACCACTGCATGGAGCTCGGTAGTATAAGGAAAATTAAAAAAAATGTGAATTAAAATCAGGAAAAGTACAAGAACCAAATAGGCGGGAATGAATAAGTCCTCTACTCCATAGAAGATTAGTTAATATAATATTATGATACGAACGAATGTGTTAAGACCAAATATCCTAATGAAGTTTATAGTAATACAACATTTAAAAAAAGCTAAGTGGCCAACCTATTGGTCCTCATATTAAACCGCTTAAACAAGAACCAATTATCAAATTGGTTGCAGCTTTGTAGTTCACAACAAATCACTTGTCTTTTTGCTACTTTATCCGTTTTATCTTGCCTCAATATCTGACAATTACACTATTCACATGAACACACTATTGATAAATTTTGTGTTTTATATGTAATGAAAAAACAGTCAAATTGGATTTCGTTAAGATTCGTTCTCAGTTTAAATAAGTATTTAACATCTAATTTTTATTAATGTTTTATTAATCATATAGATTATAATTTATTAACGGATCAAATTTGGTGTCTCGACAAGTTATTATTTTTGTTGATTGGATCCTAGCATCTAAAAAAAAACCGAGAAGTATTTCTTTTATCACTGCCAATATATGTTGGGCCTTTCGAATCTTCAATTATCGTTAAATTTCTATGGCTTCCGCAATGAGATTATGAGTACAACCACTTTGCCATTGCCTGATTAGGGTGGAAAGAATTAAAGACATGTAAGCCAAATTTAATGCACGCTCTTCAATTATCCCATTATTCATCACTTCTCGAAATCCGGGCTAAATATTAAAAAAAACTTCGTCTGTTTTCTATTACTAGTTATTATTTCTTAAATCGTCGGACTTAAGACAATCTTTTTAAAAATTAAAAAAGAGAATCATGTGTGAAAGGAGAGAGATAGAGGAAAGTTTTATTGTCTTAAAAAAGGTGTAACTATTAAACTTTCCTAGATAAAAAATGTATGCACAAGTAGCGAGTTAATATAAAGAAAAACAAAAAGAAATATAGTTTATTTTTATTTACTCGGGAAAAAGTTGTATAAAAAAAACTTGTTTTTTTTAAGCCATGAAAATCAATTAAGTAGTTAGTTTAGTGCTAATAGAACCTTAATTTGTGGGATGAATAGCGTGTTAGATTACATTCAAACGACAACAGAGAAGGGATTATGAAACCTGGCCAGCTAGTGCTTGTACCGAATTCATTTCTATCTAATCCCACAATCAATTATCTCACATAAACATTTCAGTTTAATTTCGTTAATGTTCAATTATTTTCGATTAAACATAAACAACTCTAAGGTTGAATCGGATTGATACCGTGGCAACGTTAAAAAAATATTGGTCATTTTTCATATACTCTGTAAGAGACAGGAATAGCGACTGAAAGTTTTAATACAGTATTAGATATGTCGACATCATGTCGATGTAGTTATGTATTCCTACGGTAACACAACTTCAGTTTATTCTCTACAATACAGGAAAAAGATAGAAGTTTGATGTGTTACAATTTCACTTAAAAAATATATTATAAAAATGTGTTGTAACAAACATGAAGATGTCATACAAGTGTATGGACTACGGAGTACCAAGTTTTTGCGTAACGCAACGCATAGTCGTGAGAAATCTTATAAAACTGTTTTAACAAGTATATTTCAAATTAAAGTAAAACGTAATAAAAGCACAAGTTCAAATTATTACATGTAACCTGCACTTGCATAATTTGCTAGTTACATCACAGGCACATACATGTAGCCTTACTCCCTGCTATATACACAACCCATATGATGCACACAGCCACACATTGATAGTTGCGACTTGAGCGCAGCTTATTCTTGTGCTGCACACTGACTTGGGTTCTACCAAGATTTATCAAGTGGCTAAGCACTCTCCAAATAATTAAGTTTACAATCTATGGACAGTTCAATTACGAAACAATTCCTCAAAGAGAAATTGAATCTACAAGCGCTGTATTCTCAGAGTTTGGCGATCAGCTCATTCTGGACAGGCTTCAACCACACCCATTAGTTTCCTTGCTATCGGACTCGTGGGTGTGGGTGGACATCAACTGCCGCGAGAACAGTTGAAGAATCCAATGGGGCTGCAGTACCAAAAACTAAACAACGTGAAATAAAGAACAAGTGGGTGATTACATGAAGACCAAATATGTATATCCACTGTTAATCATTATAGAGACCTATCAATATCCCTATCCCCTAACGGAAACCTCATGCCTGCCAATAATAATTGCATAATGCAGGCAAATAAAACATTTGCAAAGATAGACAGAGAAAATCATAGTAGATTGAATCGCTAGTGACAGTCAAGTGTTGTACACACTGGCTTCCCAAAAAGGATGCTAACATCTAATATCACAAGGATGGATACAGATGTTTACAAACATTAAGCCTCCAGACTCAGAGCATCATAAATATGTGAAGAAGAACAATAAGCGAAAAGCTACAAGACATGCTACCTTAAATGCAAAAAGACAGGAGAGCATAAATGACATCTCTTCCAACTACTCGAGCTATCAGCTACAGCTTGAGATTTGTTTGTGTAAGTAAATAGTATGGTCAAGAATTCAGTTAAGTATCTAATTTTTAAAAGCACACGCATCATCTGAACAGTAAGGCAGAAAAAGCTTACCCATAAGCATATAAGCCCAAATGTTCAACTGGCATGACTGCCAATCTCCAGAGCGGTATTGTGTCAACCAAATACATACCTGGATTTCAAATATAAAGCATTAGTAGATAAACGAATGAAACAATGACTGCAATGAGAAGCATAACAGAGTGTAAAACATGCAAATGAAAGTGAAAAGTTACAGTACAGAAACAGAAAGTTACCACAAGAACTATATCAGCCTCTTCCAAGGAGCGATTTTGCTTAACCCAAAGTAGCCAAACCTCCCCAACACGAGGATTTTGATTGGAAATTCTCCACCGGGAAACATCTCCATCAAGGCATATTTGTAAACCATAAGTTATGCTTCAAAAAGGCAGCTCTTCTTAAAAATTTCCTCAGGCCTGCTAATGGTAAACAGTTCGACCACGCGGTATACTTGTAACCAGTCAGTTGGCCAGTACGATAACAGTTCGCGTGTTCCTTACCTAAATCATGAATTTGGATTCAAAAAATAAATTTCAGTGCCAAATGTGAAGGCCAAGGTGCAAGTATACATGTAAAAAAAAAAAAAAAAAAAAAGGCTGCAAAACGTGATGATTACATAGATGACTAGACGAGGTCATGAGAAAATCAACAGATGCAAGACTAACGGTAGTTATATTGTAAATCACAAGGCATCTTTGAAAAAGACACTAGTGCACACCAATGCGTGTCACTTCAGCAATTACAGCAGTTCATTGACAGCCAAACTAACATTGACGGCAATACTGCTATAGGCATGTACTAGGTTGAAGGTGAAGAACATTGWYGCGATCACACTCACAAGTGCACAGCACTGACTTCTATCCAGGCGGCAGGAAATAACATATAAACAAACCAACGAATTATTGATATAACAAAAAAAAACAAAACAAAACTTTATAGACATTTATTTCTTGACATGCACGCATCGCATTCTAAAAATACTAGTATATACAAAACGGAACACCAATAGACACCAAAAGCAATCCAATTACATATTAGTAGGCCACTTGATGAACTGACCATGGCAGAGCTATCAAAGATCATAAGATCCATTAGCCCATACACAAAATTAGGAAGATACACTATCAAGCATACATATCATATCTCTAAAACAACACTGACTTCGTATCGACTGTCTACAATTTAATGCATAGTTTGATCAATGCCTACAATAGAAATTGCACCTTACTAACAATGATATCTCTKCAGAGAAAAGACTGTAAATGAGCTTAAAAAAGGGAAAGATAAAAAAGATGAATCACTCTAGTAGCAAGTTAAGCAGAGAAAGTGACAAGGGGACGTGTTCAGCAGTGCATATTAATTTAGAAAGGGGTCAGACTATCTTACAATCCAATGGCGGGCAGTCAAAGGATTACAATCACGCATTGCTTGTAATTCAGATCTAAGTACTTTCTCCTCAGCATAGAATGCATTGTTATGAACATTATCCTTCCCAGGTTCTTCTACCTTCATATTCAACTCAACTACCTGCAAAGAGAATAGGTGTGCCATATATGTATCAACTGCATAGCTAAACAATAGAAACTACCTAAACAATRAATTAAAACACKTATACATCTGTAAAGCCACAAGATGCATTCGTTGAAAGTACGAWGAACAGAAAAATAAGCTTATCCTATTTACCTGATTTACAGCTTCACCAGGCTTGCAATCAACAGCCATGTCCATACGAGCAACGAAGAAGTGTTGATGTACAGGTGCATACAACCCAGGAGCAATTGTAGTACCATATTTTCGGACTTCACCAGGCAGAAGTGCACCTAAGCTGAGAATCCCAGTAAGTTTAACCTCAGCTTCAATCTTGCCATCCTGAAACACCGCTCAAGCCTTTAGGTCCTCAAAATGAAAACAAWTGAATTATGTACACACTGAGTCAGGTCCACCAAAGCTGTTCAACAAATGAAATACAATGCATTGCATCCAGCTAGTTTACAAATAATCCATTGTCCAAGCAATCACCCAAAGTTTGATATATTTCTGATTTAAACANAATATGTTAGGGTTGTGCGAAAGAGGTTCGATAGATTGAGGGGAATCGCGAAGTGGCTTTTGGGTTCGTTCGACGTGGATGCTTGTAGGTTGAGGGTTGTGCAAGGTTGTTTCTGTGTTCGTGCGAGGTTGGTGAAGGTAAGGTTGAGCGAGGGGTCTATGGAGGTGAAGGGTGGTCTGAAATGACGATTCTAGGCTGTGGAGGTGGTGTGAAGAGGTGCAGGGTGGTGGTGATGAAGGGGTGGTCTAAGGCCTGAGGGGTTATTAATTGTGATTAACATAAACTAGAATATAACTTTGTTGTTTAAGGGGTAGTTTAAAGATGATTAGAGTTTTATAGTAAGGGTAAATTTGTCATTTCATTTAAAAAACTTTGCCAAAAATGGAAAAGTAAATGAAAGTTGCAAGTAATATGATATTTCCTCAAATGACAAAAGTTGCCAGTAAATTGAAACGGAGGAAGTATAATTATTTAGGAAAAAGCTATATGCATGTAGCCCTTAGGGCTATATATAAGCATTAAATGCACTTCTTAAGAATCTTAACATAGTAATATTTTGTGAAATTATGATAAACTTACACATCATTCATGATAATAAATGCATAAGATTTATGAAACATTCCTCTTTTAGCTTCTTATATGTAACTCTAAGGGTTGCATATAACATTACCCAATTATTTAACCTTATTAAATACTTGCATTTATTTGTGAGAGAGTTGATATATAGATAAAGTTGACAATCCCTAATAAGATCTTTCAAACAATAATTTGCTTAGTTCAACGACTTGTTTACGCCCCTTAGTTTCAATTCAGTTCTTAATTTCCTTCCCTCATAAATAATTCATTTCAATAAATATAAACATGCGAAGTGATCGAGGTTCTCATAAATTGTTAAAATCAAAGCTAGCATGAAAATTGGAAGCTCATCAATTTGTAAGCCTGAGCACGGATCGGATATCCGAAAATCTAGATATATGAAACCCGTATCCGATCCGAAAAATTTCGGATCGGATACTACGYATATCCGATATCCGATTTTGACTAATATATTTTTAAAAAATTATAGAAATATATTATAAAATATTAAATTTTCATGAAAAAAAATATATTTTCGAATAAAGTACTGGATATTCGATATCTGATATCCGATTTTTTTCCGGATATTTTTCGAATATCCGAAAATTTGGAAATCAATATCCGAATTGGTATCCGATACACGAAATTTTGGATTGGATATCCGATCCGAAATC
>SNQN01000139.1:102989-119389 GCA_008642245.1 Bassia scoparia
ACGGTCATTAGTGCTCGAACTAGCGTTTTGTGCACGCGATGGGTGCCATGCATATAATTAGCAAATGCTCTGAGACAATATTGAGGGAAATTTATTGTTTGGTTTCATCATATGACCACTCAAAACTTTATAAAAGACTCATTGAAAATTCATTCATTATAAGCCATTTTTGTCAATATATTGAACAATACTACCCGGAGACTCTTTTTCTAGAACTGAAAAAAATTTCAGTAGATGATATAATGAACAATGAAAATCATTAGGATGGAACAAAACACTACTGTATAATTGATAAATGAATATTGGTAGAAGATGTAGTTTCATACCATCTCTGTATAACAATAGGTCAACATTGTAAATTACATAATTAATGAAAACAGTAATTCAATTACTGCTTACTACTAATAAATTTATAATGTACAATATCAAATATCACGTGATTCTCATACATTAATAGTATGTTTTGCACTTATGACCTGCAATTTACAATAAAAAATCAATAAAAGAAAACATTATTGACATGTAGAAAAGCATATGTATCTTTGAATGTTTCAGAATCGAAAGAATAGGAATCTATTGTAATTGTTTTTATACTACTTTTATATATTGGAGTGTCGCAATTATTTGTATTTTTCTTAACCAATCTATTTATGAAATTCATAATAAGCTTACACTATAATCTGGTGTCTCCAAATTCATCTTTATATGTTATATATTTGTATCCAAACAATGTGATATAAGAAATACCTAAAATTAGGTATTATTCATTATAAATCATAATTATTTATGTCCACAATTCATTATTATTAGTGTCCTATATTAATTGTCTTTATTGATTGACATGATTGGAAATTTGACTTGCTTAGATTGGATTTTTATTCTAATTTTTTTCAAACTATACTTTATTTACAAGGCAAAAATGTAACTTCTGATTAGGGGGACACCATGCTCCCCCTTGGCTGATTACTAAGTAGAGATTAAATCTTTAAATTGAATTTATTAATACGAGCATACTTCGTCGTACGTATGCCAAATTCCTACACCACCTAGACTAATTATGATTTACGTCATTCAAATTATGAACATAATTAATTAATGATTTTACATATATTTATTAATTGCTGATCACTTTAATATGTAATTTTCTATTATTCAAATTTAAAATAACAAATAGTTTCCTACTTATAAGCATTTATATTTTTTATAATAGTGATTTCATTTATTAAAGTATTTTAACGTTTCAATCAAAAGAATTCTTACACATACTATTATTAAAATAAAACCAAGAAAATCATCATAAACATTTTCGCTGTTCTTGTTTCCATGCCTCTTGCACAAAAAACGGAAAACAAACATGTCGGCCATTCAAAAGAACAATACAACTCACAGAACATCCTCAAAAACATACAAGTTTTTTTTACAGAAGAACACGCAATGACCAACTAGAAAAAATTGTCCAAACAAAGGTACCCATGATCTATAGAGAACAAATGATAATGACACATGATATGTAACTATTAGGAACATTCATCACACAACTCGTTAATAGAAAACACCGCAAAAGACATCACCACATCAATTCATAACCATTACTTCCCGAAACTATTAACGCCAAACCAAGAACAACCCATAGAAGCATTAATCCTCACTAGAACATCTTTCAAAGAACATACGCAAACACAAGAACAACACCTAGATACTCGCACTCATTAGACCATCCTCAGATAACATACAACTTCTTCAAAGAACGATATAGCTCAAATTTTCTCTCAAAGCAAGATAGTGTTTATTTCTTATAAGAAACAATTCCTATAAAAATCTGTCAGAAAACAGCAAGCCTATATGGTGACTATATAATTGCTAATTAAAGAAGAGACAAATAGTAATTATATTTGGCAATTAAAATTTCTAACATGTGTCAAATAAATACCGCATGTTTGTTTTTGATGTTGTTCCACGTTATATTAAAAATCACAATAAATATGTATTGTTATGTTCAAATGGGTGAAAGATTATTCTATAAAATGCACTAATTAATACTCCGGTATGTTAATTAACGAATGATACATTTTTACCCTCTGGTGCACAAATAATGACATTGGGTATATATTCTCACTAATGAGAGATTGATACACATACACCTTGTAAATGTGCCGACCCCCCCCCCCCCCCCCCCCCATACACACACATAACACAAGGATGCATAGTCAATAAGAAACACTACTATAAGACTCTGACATAAAAAGTTAGGACCCAAAATATATCAATGGAATGCTTACACATTCATTGGTGTATGTGGGGGACCACATACACTATGTGTATCGGTACTAGTCTTTCTCCCCCACTTATGACATTGGGTTTATCCTCTTTAACAGAATCAAACTTGTACTAATCAAAACTTACATTTTGTACTTCCTCCGTTTCAATTTCTAGCAACTTTCGGCAAGGGGCTCAGACTCCTAGACGAATTTGTTAATTGTGTATGGAGTATAAATTACAATCTACCCTTACTAACATAAGAGAGTAAAAGCTAAAAAGCATACTTCCCACCAACCCCATACTACATACTACAGTACTACCCAATGTCAACCACCGCCACTAACCAGAAGCGCCCGCAAACAACCACCATTAACTCGCCGCACAACCAAAAACAAATCGCAACACTGCTAGCCTAATCCCACCACCGGTCAAATGCGCCCAAGTCGAACACCCAAATTGGCAACCCACTCCTGAAATGGCACCAAAATCGCAACCCACCCTTGAAACGCCACCCAATCAAACACCCAAATGAGATTTTCGAGCACTTTCAAACAATTTCGCGATTGAACAGTTTCTAACAAAATCAACAACTTTCAAACAATTCAAATATGTTAGGGGTAGTGCGAAAAGGTCGATAATTGAGGAAATCGCGACGTGGCTTTTGGGTTCGTTCGACATGTGGATGCTTGGGTGTTGAGGTTGTCGAGGTGTTTCTGTGTTCGATGCGAGGGTTGGTGAAGAGTTAAGGTTGAGCAGGGGTCTGTGGAGGTGAAGGTGGTTTTGAAATGACGATTTCTAGGCTGTGGACGGTGGGTGTGAGAAGTGTGCAGGGTGGTGTGATGAAGGACGGGTGGTTTAACGGCCTGAGGGCGCGTTATTAATTGTGAATATAACATAAAATTAGAATATAACTTTGTTGTTAAGGGTAGGTTAAAAAGATTGATTAGAGTTTATAGTAAGGGTAAATTTGTTCATTTTCATTCAAAAAACTTTTGCCAAAAATGGAAAGTAAATGAAAGTTGCAAGTAATATGATATTCCCTAAATGGCAAAAGTTGCCAGTAAATTGAAACCGAGGAAGTATATAATGTTTGACCGATGAACAATACAAGGGGGGGGGGTGAATTGTATTGGGGAACTTAAGTAATTTCGCGGAATTAAAAGAACAAAGCAAAAGAAACTTAGACAAGAAGTTTCCAAACACAGAAACTCTCAAGACAAACGCCAAGAGAGAAAACTGTGACCTGATGCCAACACAGGATTTCGTCTTAATTATAAAGGAAGATGCACACCTATCACAATCTAAGACACTCGTTCTCAGTTCCTAAGGAACTTCTTGAACCCTCGCAACCACAACCCACTGTTGGTTACCCTCTTACTCTCGATTTCTCTGAAATCCCTTGTTGACACACACAACCCCTCGCTTCAATACGCAGAAGAAGCACTTTACAACTCAATGTATCCTAAAGCTTGGCAATAATAATGTGAAATAATGCTCTGATTGATTTCTTTGCTCTAAGTGTGTTTCTTCTTTATGATTAGTAGTATTTATAGTGTTATGGATTTCGCGTGAAAGCCAAGCAGAAATCCATACCACATCACTCCCCATCTTGTAGGAGGATGCCATGTAGTGGAACTTGACATGCAAGCCCTTAACACACGATCATCAATGCAACAGGTTTAATCCGTTTCAACTGCTTCCTAAAAAATACTCCACTAGCTGTTTGATGATATTTCCATTTGCACACGTTACTTGTTTAAAACTGATTCCTTATTTATAGGAAACATAATTTCATCAACAACTTTAAAATCCGAAGATATTTCAAAGATAAAAAATATTTATTTTCCGAAAGATATAATATAAAGTTTTTAAAATATTTCTAACAGAAATTATCTTTAGTATTTTATAAAAAGATTTTGTTTTATTAAACCATTATTTACAATTAATCCTAGGCTTTATTTAGATATTTATCTTTTTTAAACAACGGACAAAAGCCCTTAATAGATTAAATCACCAACTTAGAACTATTATTTCCTTTTATCCTATGAGCCAATACTTTCACATATTTAATTACCAAAGCTGTACAATAAATCTAGAACCCTAAATCTACTGTACCAATGTCGAGTCTTGTTTATCAAGGAACTCAACCTTCCTTGTTTTGAACTTCTTTCTTAAGTTCCTTCACAGCTTCCAAAGAATCACAGGAACTCCTTCCTTCTCCTAAGGATGTCCTTGCTCCATTAAGACTCCTTGAAACCTGGAACCTTTAATCACAATACTTAACACACATGATTAGATAAAGATACATAGAATTTGCTTTTCTTGGTTTGGAGTGTCATTCATCAAAATTTAGGGTTCAACATATAATTATTTAGGAAAAAGCTATATGCATGTAGCCCTAAAGGGCTACATATAAGCATTAAATGCACTTCTTAACATAGTAATATTTTGTGAAATTATGATAAACTTACACATCATTCATGATAATAAATGCATAAGATTTATGAAACTTTCCTCTTTTAGCTTCTTATATGTAACCCTAAGGGCTGCATATAACATTACCCAATTATTTAACCTTATTAAATACTTGCATTTATTTGTGAGACAGTTGATATATAGATAAAGTTGACAATCCCTAATAAGATCTTTCAAACAATAATTTGCTTAGTTCAACGACTTGTTTACGTTTGCTTAGTTTCAGTTCAGTTCTTAATTTTCTTTCCTTATAAATAATTCATTTCAATAAATATAAACATGCGAAGTGAGGTTCTCATAAATTGTTAAAATCAAAGCTAGCATGAAAATTGGGAGCTCATCAATTTGTAGGCCTGAGCACGGATCGGATATCCGAAAATCAGGATATATGAAACCCGTATCCGATCCGAAAATTTTCGGATCAGATACTACGGATATCCGATATCCGATTTTGATTGATATATTTTTAAAAAATTATAGAAATATATTATAAAATATTAAATTTTCATGAAAAAAATAATATATTTTCGAATAAAGTACTGGATATTCGATATCTGATATCCGATTTTTTCCGAATATTTTTCGGATATCCGAATATTTTTCGGATATCCGAAAATTTGGAAATCAATATCCGAATTGGTATCCGATACACGAAATTTCGGATTGGATATCCGATCCGAAATCCAATTTTGAATCGGATATCCAAAAAAATCGAATCGGATACGGATCGAATATTCGAATTTTTCGAATTTTTAGATAATTTTTGATAGGCTGGAATGGTTCTCATTTTAATACGGAGTAGTACTTTAACATCATTTTAATAGTATTTTAACTTGATTATTAAAAAAATATTAATGATCATTGCAAACAATTAAGGAAAAAGGTCTAAATCGAGAAGCAAGAAAGTCACCATCTCCTAGAGTCCTAGGTACTAAATTGAGTAATCGATCAACCACTCCGGTGTCCGTACAAGATTTTATGAAACTTGTTTTTATTTTAATTTGGTCCAAACATTTTATGAAAGTTATATAATAATCAACCATTCCTTATTAATTAATTAGTTAGTTAACTAATTTATTATATATGAGTATCATTGTATGATGTCAATTGTCACCATTCAAAGTTCCCAACTTACAACGTATCGATCTCTTGTAGGTGAGTATGGACGACAGTGCTACATGAACCAATAATAAATTAGGTAATATTTTTTTAAAATGTGGGAAAAGCTGAATGTAGCTCTAAGGGTGACTATAAGAAGCTTTTTTTTTTTTTTTTTGACGAGGAGACTATAAGAATTTAAAAAGTGGAAAAATAATATATAATATTGATCATTTATGTCTCGATTAATGTATTTATTTCTATCTTAAATTTACACACTCCTCTCCATTTTAAGTAACATATTATATCATTATAGTGCAACATTTAACCCCTTGAGGATGTGCATTTTAGTATAAACCTTAAAATATCATTAAAGAAAATGCTTAACTAACAAAGTTAGCTAAGTAGGTAGCACTAAACAAACACAGGATTTATCATTTAAAGTTTTATCTAAGTATCAAATAATACCTAACATTGGCATCATTATTGCTTTATTGCATACAAGTTTGTTTAGCGAATAAAAACTTACTTTATCAGTTTGCTATGGTACTAGCCAAAAACTCCATGATCGTACTCTATTGCTCTTGGAATTAGTGCTTAATTAATAATGTTGTGTTGTTTTTAGTATATCTTAATGGCATCCCAGAGTTTAGCCTCATTATACAACCAGATTTAACTCGAGTTGATGTACATTAATTTATGGTGATCCGAATCTCTCAACAAGAGTTTTTATACAAATAATCCTAGTCGAGAACTCCAATTAAGACATGCGCACGAATCTCCATATAGGATCACTGACCAACTCTTGTACATAATTTTTTTTCTGATTCATGTACAGCCTTTTTCCTCCTATGTAAATTTTTAAAGCTCTTGTTAAAACAAATGTTAGTGCTGTCATGTTCTAACCTTCTTCCAGGAAGCATCAAGATAAAATCATATTCCATACGTTCAAATAACTCACCCAGACCTCACACCTACCCAACAATATACTCAGCACTTCACGATTTAGATTGTTGGATGGACCCTTTAACAACTCTATACTCTAAAAAAGAGTTATGAGGGACCCGTGAGGGTAAGGCCACTTTGTGCCACTTAATAAAAGACTCCCCACTAAGCTTAACATTAGTATAAAACGATCAACGTCTTGATCTTTTGACATGCAATTATTATCATAATTACACTGTTAACAATGTATCCATTATTTACTATTGTAATCTTAATTTTTGGAGTGGATGAATTAAGACGGGGAGGAGCATTTTTCGCCATCTACGATCCATTTCACCGATCCATTTCGTCACTCGGTACAATCACCACCGAAGTTGCATCATTCGTTTTTTTGTTTTCACCATGGGTGAATATGAGATCGAAGATATTCTGTGAGGATGAAAACTACAAAAACCTTTTTTTTAATTCGTTGTAAATGGACTTACCCTAAAATTCAAAGTCAACCAAAAAAACTACAACTAACAATGACCTAAGTCACCTCTGGACTCTAGTCGTACACGGTGATGAATAATGAATGGCGGCTAGCGGGTCGCAAAAAAATTGAACTCAAACATCCATCACCCCGATTTCCATCCGTTATAAAGTTCGGAAAGTTTCTCACCACGTACCGAAGACATTCACGCCTTAATTCTAACTAGCCAGTGTGTTGTACCGGTACCAATGTCACAACAATCATCCAGGAAAGATGCCAGTTTATCAACGATCGCAACGATCCGAATCAATGTGTTCTTTTACCAGGGAGGGATGCAAGTTGGTGCATTGGAATCGGATTATTGCTGCGTTTGGGGTTCTCTGTTGTGTGAACACTGTTGTTTGGGTAGTTTTCAATCCTGCTCCGTATGTCTCTGATTACGTCCAATGCAGAGTGAGATTCCTTCCCGGTTTATAGGTTAGGAGACAAATTGGTCTATATAAATTGTGCTTACCAGAGGGAGATTTAATCTATGGCGTTGGGCTATTATCGTCTCGTTCTGGGCGTAAGAAGGTTGTGTTATCACGTGTCGGCCGATATTGGAAGACCGGGCTATCGGGATCATGTTTACTTGCGCCTTTACCAAGCTGAGGTTAGTCATTCGGAGATTATGCCCGGATATCTCGAGTTCAATTCGAAATGGCTCGGAATTGTGCAAGTCTGTGCACAAACAAGGACCCACGACAATTGAAGAAGCTACGGTACGTGTGAGGACCGAAAAAGAAGTTATATTAAAAGTGATTGTATACGTAACAATAGTTAATCGGTATATCACTACCTCTAATGAAAGTATATGAGAAACTTGGATATCTAGAAATGTACTAAGTTTCTTTTTTGCAAAGAGAGTTACAAAGGTGACGATGAGATCGATTCGAGAGATTTTTGTAAATCGGAAGAGAAACCTGACCATTAGAGATATTTCTCAATCTCAAGGATGTGTACTAAGTATTCCCTTCGTAATCAAGTGTTACAACAATTAGTACTTACACGTACTGTACTAAGTATTTTGGTGATAAAGAGATACCATAAAGTGAGAATGAAAATCGATCTCAAAGATCTCATGAAAAACAGAAGAGAAACCTTAAATCATTTGAGCAATTCTCCACTTTCAAGGATAGTACTAACTACTAAGTACTCCTCCGTAATCAAATTGACCAACAATTATACTTTACACGTATGACGAATAAAACTTTAAAAATTAATAATCTATTTATGTATTTGTGAAATATACACATATACATCATAAAAAAAACTACAAGTCAGACGATCCAACGAGATCTCAAAGACTATATTTTCTATGTATAAATCACAAATCATATCGAAGTGACCACTCATGGAACGGTAGTAATGGAAGAATAAAAAAAATGTGAAATAAATCAGAAAAGTACAAGAACCAAATAC
This sequence comes from Bassia scoparia, assembly GCA_008642245.1. Classification (NCBI taxonomy): domain Eukaryota; kingdom Viridiplantae; phylum Streptophyta; class Magnoliopsida; order Caryophyllales; family Amaranthaceae; genus Bassia; species Bassia scoparia. The sequence continues at coordinate 111,700 of SNQN01000139.1, forward strand.
GGGAGGAATAATAGACTCCAGTAGAAGATTAGTTAATATAATATTATGATACGAAGAATGTGTTAAGAATCCAAATATCCAATGAAAGTTTATAGTAATAAACATAAAAAAAGCTAAGTGGCCAATATTGGTCCTCATTAACCGCCCCTAACAAGAACAATTATAAAATTGGTTTGCAGTTTGTAGTACACAACAAATCACTTGTCTTTTTGCTACTTTTATCCGTTTTTAGTTGCCTCAATTGACAAATATACACTATTCACATGAACACTTTGATCAAATTTTTGTTGTTATATTAATGAAAAATATAGTCAAATGGATTTCGTTAGATCGTCATCGTTAAAAATAAGTGTATAACATCTAATTTTTATTAATTTTTATTAATCAATAATTACTATTATAACGATTCAAATTTGTGTCTCGACAAGTATATTTTGTTATTGGGCATTCTAAAAAAACGGAGGAAGTATTTCTTGTTATCACTCCAATAATATTTGGCTTTCGAATCTTCAATTATCGTTAAATTTCTATGCTTCGCAATGATATGGAGTACTCCACTTGCCATGCTGTATTAGGTGAAAGATTAAAGACATGTAAGCCAAATTTAATGACGCTTTCATATATCATTATCATACACTTCTCGAATCCGGGCTAAATTATACTTCGTCTGTTTTCTATTACTAGTTATATTTCTTAAATCGTGGACTTTTAGACAATCTTTTAAAAATAAAATAAAGAGATCATGTGAAAGGAAGAGAGATAGAGACAAGTTTTATGTCTAAAAAAGTGTAACTATTAAACTTTCCTTAGACTAAAAAATGTAGCAAGTACGAGTAATAGAAACGAAAGAAATATATTTTATTTTATTTACTCGAAAAGTTTGTTAAAAAAAAGTTTTTTTTTTAAGCCATGAAAATCAATTAGTAGTTAGTTTAGTGCTAATAGAACTTAATTTTGTGGGATGATAGCGTGTTAGATTATCTTCAACGACAACGAGAAGGATTTGAAACCTGGCCAGCTAGTGTTGTACCGAATTCATTTTATCTTAATCCCAAACTAATTCATCTCACATAAACATTCAGTTTAATTTCGTTTAATGTTCAATTATTTTCGATTAAAATAAACAAACTCTAAGGATGAATCGGATGATACCGCGGCAACGTTAAAAAAAATATGTTGTCATTTTTCATATACTCTGTAATGAGACAGGAATAGCGACTGAAAGTTTAATACAGTATTTAGATATGTCGACATCATGTCGATTTATGTATCTACACGGTAACAAACTTCAGTTTATTCTCTACAATACAGGAAAAATGATAGAAGTTGATGTGTTACAAATTCACTTAAAAAATATACTTATAAAAAATGTGTGTAACAACATGAAGATGCATACAATTGATGGACTACGGAGACAAAGTACCAAGTTTTGCGGTAAACGCAACGCATAGTCGTGAGAAATCTTATAAACTGTTTTAACAAGTATATTCAAATTAAAGTAAAAACGTAATAAAAGCACAAAAGTTCAAATTATTACATGTAACCTGCACTGCATAATTTGCTAGTTACATCACAGGCAAACATACATGTAGCCTTTACTCCTGCTATATACACAACCCATATGATGCACACAGCCACACATTGATAGTTGCGACTTGAGCGCAGCTTTATTCTCTGCTGCTGCACACTTGATCTTGGGTTCCCAAGATTTATTCAAGTGGCTAAGCTACTCCAAATAATAAGTTTACAAGTCTATGGACAGTTCAATTACGAAACAAGTTTCCTCAAAGAAATTGAATCTACAGCTGCTGTATTCTCAGAGTTTGGCGATCAGCTCATTCTGGACAGCTTAGCAACCACACCATTAGTTTCCTTGCTATCGGACTCGTGTGTTGTTGGGTGGGACATCAACTGCCGGAGAACAGTTGAAGAATCCATGGGTGCAGTACCAAAAAATAAACAACGTGAATAAAGATCAAGTGGGTTGATTACAATGAACCAAATATGTTATTCCATGTAATCATTAATAGAGATCCTATTTCAATATCCCCTATCCTAAAGCGGAAACCTCATGCCCTTGCAATATATACTTGCATAATGCATGGCAAATAATTACCATTTTGCACTAAGATAACATGAGAAAAATCATAGTAGATTGAAGTCGCTAGTGACAGTCCAAGTGTTGTACACACTGGCTTCCCAAAAAGGAGCTAACATCTAATATCACAAGGATGGATACAGATGTTTTACAACATTAAGCCTCCAGACTCCAGAGCATCATAAATATGTGAAGAGAAACAATAAGCGAAAAGCTACATAGACATGCTACCTTAAATGCATAAAAGACAGGAGAGCATAAATGACATCTCTTCCAACTACTCAGCTACAGCTACAGCTTGAGATTTGTTTGTGTAAGTAATATAATGGTCAAGAATTCAGTTAATATCTATATTTTTAAAAGCACACGCATCATCTGAACCAGTAAGGCAGAAAAAGCTTACCATAAGCAATAAGCCCAAATGTTCACTGCATGACTGGCCAATCCTCCAGACCGACGTATGTGTGTCAACCCAAATACATACCTGCAGGATTCATTCAAATATAAAAGCATTAGTAGATAAACAGAATGAAACAATGGACTGGCAATGAAGCATAACAGAGTGTAAAAACATGCAAATGAAAGTGAAAAGTTACAGAACAAAAACAGAAGTTACCAAAGAACTATATCAGCCTCTTCCAAGAGCGATTTTGCTTAAAACCAAGTAGCCAAACCTTCCCCAACACGAGGATTTGATTTGGAAATTCTCCACCGGGAAACATCTCATCATGGGCATACTTGTAACCATAAGTTATGCTTCAAAAAGGCAGCTCTTCTAAAATTTTGCCTCAGGGCCTCGCTAATGGTAAACATTCGACCCCCTCTCGGTACTAACTTGTAACAGTCAGGTGGCAGTACGATTAACAGTTCGCTGTCCGTGTTCCTACCTAAATCAGAATTTGGATTAAAAAATAAATTTCAGTGCCAAATTGAAGCAAGTGCAATATATGTAAAAAAAAAAAAAAAAAAAAAAGAGCTGCAAAAGTGAGATCGCAAGCAACAAAACATGATGATTACATGTACTGCTCGAGGTCATGAGAAAAATCAACAGAACAGATGCAAGAGCACTACTTGGTAAGTTATCATATACACTCAAAGAGATACACACCAATCCGGACCAATCTTTCTAGAAAAATTCGTACACTAAGTGCAGCCACCCCAGACCAGATTGGCGCCTGTCTACTTCAGCAAACTTCACAAGCGGCCATATCTATGTTCACGGGACCAAAGCTAGACACATTGACGGGCAAACTATACTCCATATTTAAGGACCAAAGACCTGGCTGTACTAAGGGCATTGAGAAAGGTGAAGAACATTGATGGCGATCACACTCACAAGTGCACTAGCAGCGTGACCTTACTATCCCTAAGGCTCCCGGCAGCGACAGATCCAAACTTATTATAAGAACTAAAGGCAAACCAAGATCGGAGATGAGTTGTTGAAGTCATCAAACAAAAAAAATCATAGAACAAATACTTGTATGAGACATTATATTTCTTAAGAAACTTGAACGATTGCACACATCGAGCATCTCTGCATAAATAACTATACTAGTTATATAGGCAAAACGGACATAACACACCGAACAGTAGACATACACATAGGAAGCCATACCAACATATAGCAGAATCTGTCAGTGAGACCAGGCTGATGATACATAGAACAGCAATGGCAGAGCTACTCAAGATCATAAGATCCATTAGCCCATTACACAAAATTAGGAAGATTACCGTATCAAGCATACATATCATATCTCTAAAACAAACACTGACTTCGTATGAACTGTCTACAAATTAATGCATAGTTCTGAATCAATGCCAATACATAGAAATATGCACCCTTGACTAACAATGATATCTCTCCAGAGAAAAAAGACGTAAATGAGCTTAAAAACGATTGTCGAAGAGATTAATAAGAGGGAACAGCAATGAATTCACTCTCTCCATAGTAGTTGTAGCAATTAAGCAGAGACAAGTGACTAAGGAACAAAATGAAGTCTCATGTGGTACGAAATGCATTCAGCCATGGCCATATAATTTAGAAGGAAAAGGCCGGGCGTCATAGGAACTACTCTGTTGTACCTAAGGGTCTACTCTCAGGAACTGGCATGGGCGAGTTTCAATAAGGATCGTACAATCACAGCAATATGCTTATAACTCTCCAAGAATCTCTAACACCGTTATCTTTGCTCGGCTCAATCATAGAGAAGATAGTTAAACGGAAACATTATCTCTTCGCGCGAGAGTATTCTTTCATATCTCTTACATATATCAACTCTAACTCACCTGCATTTAAAGAGAAATATGTTGAGTCGATATATGTAATCCAACTGCATAGCCTAAACCAATAGATACTACCTAAACAATCAATTTAAAAAACTACAAATATACACATCTGTATTGCATGTTTCCACGAAGATGTGCAACTTCGTTGAATGGTACGATCGATTACAGAAAAATTATGGAAGCTCTATCACTAATTTACCTGATTTAGCGTCGCCAATATCCACCCAAGGCTTGAGCAATCTATACAGCGTCCGTACCCATCCATTCGGCCCATAGACCGGCAACGTCGAAGCAACGATAGAATATGTATTGATTGTACTAGTCGTGTTCATACCAAAACCCTTTCCTGAGGAGGCAATATAAGTGAGATGATACAGACCCTACAGCTAACTGAACAATGCACACTAATTTCGGACTTCCATTCCAGAGGCCCAACGAATGTGTCAACCTATCTCTAATGAGGAATCCCAAAACCGTTCTGTCAAGAGGTCTTAATCCTCCAAGCGGTTTACAACATCTTGCCATCCTGAAAAACCACCCGTCATACTGAAAAGCACAAATGTTCAGGTACCTCCAAAAATCTGATAAACAATATTTGACATAGGAGTAATGACTAACCACAACTGGAGCTGACTGATCAGGCCACCCAAAGCTGTTCCAACAAAATGGATATAAACTTTATACTCTTAATGGGCACATGACACTACAACAGCTAAAAGCAGTTATACATAATCCATTGTCCAAGCTCACCCACAAAAGTCTTTCGATACTAAGTCAAATACATGAATTCATGGAAACAATGGTGAATAGCAAAAAGTTAGTGTTCGAGATAAATTGAAATGTGTCGAGCGAGTGACTTTATTCTCTTTATTCTATTACAGAGGAGTAAGTATAACCTTAACAATTTAGTATACCATCCATACACAGAAGGACAATATTGCTATCTATTAAATATCTAAAGGCCTTAAGGCTATAGCGTTAGGGGGTACAATGTGCAATTAGTTTATATACATGGATAGCACAAAATCTAGAATCGAAAACGGGAATGCTCTCTTCTCCCAGTGGCTTCGTAATTTAGTCTGCCAAACTAGACTCGAACCAACACACGGGGTAACTATACACCACAAGGACCGACACACACTCGATAATATTGACAGTAGATGAAGATTCGGGGAGTATACAGTATGCGAATGCTCATATCGAGGCGGGTAAAAGAGTGGAGAGGAATAAGTATAGTAGGATGTCCTAGTTGCGTTCTTGTAAGAAGTCTTATACCCATAAGAGAAACAGAGGAGAATCCGAATTACCAACTTAATTATTGAACCATAATGATAACAGTTATCCAACTACCTCCTTAGGATAACTATTTCCTTCTATGTACAGGGAGCGATGTACAATTCTCCGCTTCTCATCTCGAGGAACATACCACTCCATGTTAATGGTCGGCCGCAAATAACAACTATACTAGCATACGCACCTAAGAAGGTTCACTATTCACCTCCTTTTGCTGGTCGTTGACTTCTCATTAATTGCCCCTAACCATAACACAATTTACTCACTCAATCCCATGTCACGGCCCTATATAACCTTCGTATTTTGTATTCTATTATTCCCTCAGGGAATCCACCCCTTTAGAGAATTCCACGGGTTAAGCACAGCTTATGCAGTTAACCACTAATCCAAAACATGTGGAGCAAAAAGAGTCAGCAAAATCTTCATACTTGTTCAGTGGACTTCATGTCAAAGTATTTACAAAAGTACAACAATAGTGAATTTGTCTAATAAAAAAAAAAAAAAGAATATCAAATAAGCAACTCTAGAGCTGGGATTTCGCTGAGCATGCCAATACTAAAGTACCACTAAAGTACTCAAGAGAGAAGACACCTCACCAACAACAGCTGCCCACGAACCTTGCCTCGCGTAACCACCCAGCTGCCAGCTAACAATCACCTACTCTCCACTACATTTTCCACTCTCCCAGCCCAAATACACAGAAAGGAATACACAAACATTTACGATGCAAAATTGTTTCGCCTCGCTAGATACCTTCTCACTTCGCGCCTTCTAAGCCCCCTGTTTCACTACTGCCAATCATGACTTGTCTTCTCTACTGAAATATACATACCAGTGCAACGTCTATCTCACGTGCAAACAGAATGCGCAGTTTTAGTCAATAGTCTTCACTAGCCAACCAGCCTAAAAAGTTTGTGAGAATTGAAGCATTCAAAAATAAGTATTTCTTCTAGGAAAATATATTTTACTCATCTTTTTCCAAATTGCCATAACAACAAATGTGGCTTTATGACAGGTATCTATCTCACAACACAAGGAATACAACTGGATAAGCGCAACAGAAAGAAAGATATTAAAAACGCAAAGATAAGAGACTCTCACTATCTCTGAAATTCGTGCAAGGAGAATTGCTCTAAAAGGATTTATCTGCCTATTCAATGAATTCCAATTCACCATGTCTAAGGAATGCCAAATTTTTTTCTACTTTTCTGTGTTCTTCTTACTATTCAAACAGACCCATTTACCACTGAAGGGTCCGATCTATCCATGGCATCCAGCATCATGCATTGAGAATAGTTCAATCAGTTGCATTCAGGGCAGAAAACTACTAGTCCGATACAACTACAGAGCCTTGGTTTTATGATAACTTATAACATGAACAAATCACAAAGCCCATTTTGCAAAGACCCATATGACAGTGGACGGAAATCACTCCCATAATGAGTTTTTAAATTCCTATGTTCATAAGTCCATATTAGGTATAAACTCACCCCCAGAAAAAGACGTATTTCCTCACCACACACCTATGTGAGTAATGACAACTCTACCTTTTTCACACTAGCAGCGTTGATGCAATTCCCTCTGCCCATATGTTGGCATACGTTCTTGGAACCTACGCTATCAAGTTAATAATCAGGAAGACATTCTTTAGCCGTAATGGCAGGTTTCGTTCTGGATCACATAAGGAACCACCATCTCAACAAGTTAAGACTTAAACCCAACCTATTTTGGCTGAGCAACAGAACGACTGGCCTCTGCATTATTACCAACACAACATAGGGCAAATTATCGAACAAATCGCTATAACCAAACACTTCACCTCACAATTGGAGTAAACCTCTATAACACCCAGGAACAAAACATCTCAACTTAGTCTCGCTTCTAAGAACATCAAAGGGTAACATATCAAAGCCAGATACCCAATCTATTAGAGCGATGACCAAACGAAAGTTGGCACTAATTAAACAAAAGATATAGAAAGAAAGAGAGAAGAATTACGTGACGGAGAAACAT
>SNQN01000139.1:119414-135068 GCA_008642245.1 Bassia scoparia
CCAAAGTGCACAGCACTGACTTCTATCCAGGCGGCAGGAATAAATATAAACAAACCAACGAATTATTGATTAACAAAAAAAACAAAACAAACTTATAGACATTATTTCTTGACATGCACGCATCGCATTCTAAAAATACTAGTATATACAAAACGAACACCAAATAGACACCAAAGCATCCAATTACATAAGTAGGCCACTTGATGAACTGACCATGGGCAGAGCTATCAAAGATCATAGATCCATTAGCCCATACACAAAATTAGGAAGATACACATCAAGCATACATATCTATTCTCTAAAACAACACTGACTTCGTATCGACTGTCTACAAATAATGCATAGTTTGATCAATGCCTACAATGAAATATGCACCTTACTAACAATGTATCTCTCCAGAGAAAAGACTGTAAATGAGCTTAAAAAGGGAAGATAAAAAAGATGAATCACTCTAGTAGCAAGTAAGCAGCAGAAAGTGACAATGGGGACGTGTTCAGCAGTGCATATTAATTTAGAAAGGGGTCAGACTATCTTACAATCCATATGCGGGCAGTCAAGATTACAATACGCATTGCTTGTAATTCAGATCTAAGTTTCTCTAGCAATAAATGATGTTATGAACATTATCCTTCCTCTAGGTCTACCTTCATATTCAACTCACTACCATTGCAAAGAGAATAGTTGCCTATAATGTATCAACGCATAGTCAAACAATAGAAACACCCTAAACAATCAATAAAACACATATACATCTGTAAAGCCACAAATCATTCGTTGAAAGTACGATGAACAGAAAAATAGCTTATCCTATTTACCTGATTTACAGCTTCACCAGGCTTGCAATCAACAGCCATGTCCATACGAGCAACGAAGAAGTGTTAGATGTACAGGTGACATACACCCAGGAGCAATTGTAAGTACCATATTTTCGGACTTCACCAGCAGAAGTGCACCTAAGCTGAGAATCCCGTAAGTTTAACCTCAGCTCAATCTTGCATCCTGAAACCTGCTCAAAGCCTTTAGGTCCTCAAAATGAAAACAATTGAATTATGTACACACTGAGTCAGTCACCAAAGCTGTTCAACAAATGAAATACAATGCATTGCATCCAGACTAGTTTACAATAATCCATTGTCCAAGCAATCACCCAAAGTTTGATATATTTTGATTTAAAACAGAATGGTTCAATAGTTGGATTAAGATTTTTATTTTTTTGGAAATATACCACTTCCAGGCATGCTTAAATTGAAGGCCTTAAGGCCTTGAGGGTCATGCATAAAGTGGGGTACTAAAAGCCAACCAATGAATATTGGTTGTAAAGGGAATGATCAATAAAGGGAGGTAAAAGATGAGAGGATAAGTTAGTGTTGTAAGAAGATAAAGACAAAGTGAGAATTTTACCAGATATGAGATAACAGTTATCCAACTACCCCTTAGGATAACTATTTCCTTCATTCGGGAGGATACAATTCTCCCTTCTCATCAAACAACACTCCATTATTCACTAGCAACCACCAAAATTCACTTTCATTTTGCTTTGTTTGACTTTTATTACTCCCCTAATCCATTACCCTCAATCCATGCAGGCCCTTAAATTTTTTATTCTTTATTCAGGAATCCACCCTAGGAATCCAGTTAGGCAGCTATCAGTTAACCACTAACCAAACAGGCAAAGGTCAGCAAATCTTCATACTATGTTCAGGACTTCAATGTTCTAAATATCAAAGTACACAGTATTTTTCAAAAAAAAAAAAAAAAAACAATAGTGAGACCAAATAAACCCAGTACAAAAGCCACACCAGAGAAGAACTTGCCTGGTAAAAGTGCCAGTAAAATCCATATTCATAATTTGCCACTGTGCAGATGAAGGATACAGTTAGCCTCCTAGATCTTCTCACTTCGGCTAACCCTGTTCGCCAATCTTGATGCTTCCACAATATTCCGTGATCTTCCTCGTGCAAACAGACGCAGTTTTCAATAGTTTCAACACCACCAGTAAAGTTTGTGAAATGGGCATCAAAATATTTAATATAACCTAAACAATCACAGCCCTGCAGCATGGGCAAAATTTTTTAAAATTTGTTCAAGTTTTGTTTAAATGACCCCCAGAAAAAGTCTAACATTGAGTATGCATCTAACCTTTTTCAAAGAGTGTGCATTTTTGCCAAGGCCATCTTCACCAGCATCAAAGGCATTCTTCCTGTAATGCGGTTCGTTTGGATCACCATAAGGAACCACCATCTCAACAAAGCTTAACCTCTGAGCAACAGAACGATGGCCTCTGCTACCATCAACATAGGCAACAGAATGTATAACCAAACCTTCCCTTGGAGTAAACCCAACACGGAAACTCCACTGCATCAGAATRAGGTACAACAAGCAGAAATCAATAGGATGGYATAAATTAAAAAGTTAGAAGAAAAAGGTTCAATACAAATCTAATTAAGCACCTTCTGCCATTCAACATAATGGCCATTCACTCGAAAACTAGGGCCTTCTGGCTGAAGAATAACCAATGGTTTCACATCACTTCGATCAACACCACCTCTTGTTTCACCAGCAGTGTAATTTCTTAATGGATCAGCAGGGGGCAGAGGAACTAGTTTTCTGTCTTCAAACTCAATCACTACCATATTTTGCATATCAACGAGGACATAAATTCCTTCAACTGGACGTGCATATCCATTTTCCATCGGGCAATCACTTTCAGTTCTACAAAAAATTAGAGGCTTAGCAAGCCGACGGCTTGGAGAATCAGCCTCACTGTGATATCCCACACACCTGCAGAAGTGAAACAATGAGAATAATGAAAAACAAAGGACAGAACTAGAAAACCTGGGAAGGACAACTAGAAAACTGCTTTTTGCAGATATCAAAAGAATTTCAAAATTTAAGAGATTAAGAACTGAAACATTCAAAACTTATAATACGACTCTTCTCTTTAAAAGAAACCTACATGCATCAACCATAACAAGATCCATATCATCGATTCCCTTTTCATTGCTCGACGGAATGGAGGATAGTCCTTCACAACTGCTTCACATTCAGCATATTCCACAGCATCCTACATTTTTAGAAACTGGACAAATTAAACGGAAATGAACAGCAAGTAATAAACATTAACAAAAAAAAAAAAAACAAAAACGAGTAGCTATAACCATCCTACAGCAATTGTCTCACAAAGGGATAATGAGAAATGTACTAAAGACAAGATCAGTTACATGATGAGAAGTGTGGATAACACAGATTCAATTATGAAAGATTAACAACACACTCCATATGATTATCAATTTTGATGGTACTGGTATTCTGGGATGCATAACGGTTTTAGCATTAATACACGTCTTTAGAAATTGATCTAGCAAAATTGCAATACAAGCTGAGTTCAAAATATCCTCATTGCTAACACCGAAGGATTAAAAATCTTTGATAAGCACAGTTCGCGAGGGTCATTTGGCAACTTCATCCATATACCAATGCTTTTAGATATCTAATTCTCAAGCATAATAGAAACACTTCCATGACAATTGCGTGTCATGGTACTGTTCACAAAACAGCAGACCAAATGCTGGTTTTCTGTGACTCAAGGAATCACATATTTAAACATAACTTTAGCATGGAACCTCATCAAGTGATTAGGTCTATGTAATTTACTGCAACTACAATAGAATCATACAACCAACCCAGCTAATCTCAAATCTACAGTTATCTTTTGGGATTCGGCCATATTGACTTTCACATTTGTCAAGACACAACTTTGACAATCAATTTCTTGAATTGTGCATTATTAAAATTAAACCATTGAAAATTGGAAAATACGTATATACATATAAATATATTGAGACAATCTCCATATGACTTTTTTATGCTTACTTATAATTAAACAAAGAATTGCCAGATTACCTAACACTATGTTTTTGGATAAAATGGAAGGAAAGGGAAGGGAAGGGAAAGGGAGACAAGCTCCCTTGTTTGGATAACATGTTGGGGAGGGGAAGGGGAGGGAAGGGAGGGAGAGGGAGGAATCAATCTTTTCCCTCCTCCTCTTTAATAAAGACAATCCCTTCAAAGTATGGAGAGATTTGGAGGAAAATCGAAGCTCATCATTTCCCTCCACTCTCCTTCCTCCTCCTCCTATTCCCTCCCCCCCCTTTCCCTTCCAATTTGTTATCCAAACATGGCCTAAGTGAAAAGCACAAAACACCTTGTCCATAGAAAAGTACCTCTAAAAATTCAAAAATGTATATACTCAAAATAATATACGAAGTTGGTTTATTTTGAGAACAGCAGAGGAGGCCATTGGGGATGGGAACAATATGACTGTGAAATGACAACATAGAGTATTTCAGTGGTGCCATCAAGCTGACAGAAAATGGTGATGGTAAAACAAGATGCGCAAGTCCCAAAGCAATCACCCATATTGACTTGCAATATTCTTTCAAATGAGCCAGCTTGATTTCAAGAATTAACATTGCCTTGCTCTCTTTTAAAACTAATCAGCTTGTTTTAGGGGAATCTGAACCCAAGAACTTCACAAAATGGAAGAAAAACATCAACTGCATCACTCAAGAAGTATATTCATAATTGTCTACTGCAGCACACAGTATCATACCATGGGAGGCTGGACATCTGGAACAACTTTAGACGTAATGACTTTACCCCTGTGGTGCCCCCTCTTGTGGTTGCATGAACTTCTGTGAGTTCAACAATCCAGACACTCAGTCTCATTTGACTTTTTGTTGTAGACAATGAGTTTTGCCCGACGCGGAGGAAGCTTAGATGGTATACTTGGCTTGCCTTTTGTCCTCGGAAGCAAAGAAGGCTGGAAAAGAGGGAAGAAATATGCATCGGCCATGGCTATCACATGTTTTTCTGGCTCCACTAAATCCACTCAATAACGTCATGCTATCTCTCTCCTGATAGAAAGGAAAACGCAATGAAGTACGAGGGAAAATTCTCAATTTTTTTTATTAAGGTTGTTTATGAGTCGCGACTCAAGCCAACTTTTCAACTTAAAAACTAGCAAGTAACCAGAAAACAGACCTCAGAGGGTGGCTCCAGCAGCCCTGACAGTGCCAACAGCCACTTTGATTTCAGTCGCAGATAATGGATCCAATGGGTGGCTAGTTCGAGCCCTCAATGGCAGAGGGATCCTGTGAAAAAAAAACAGTATGTGAGAGAGTTATAGAGAAAGGTTAGAGAGAAGGGTCATCTGCGACCCAATCATTCATGAAATCATCAATTAATTCAAGTTTGATAACGTGTGACAAGAAGGTAAATGCCCTGATGTACTAATGATTTTTTCAGAATATACAGCAGTCTTACTATGATAGTGAAGATATTTGTAGGCAAACAAGAAGGAATCTCAATTCACAAGGACAACACCATCACTTCGTCATTTTGCAAAAGTATAAAAAACACATAAAGACCAATATGCTTTCATATTTCACCTTATGTACATAAAACACCATCACTCTGTCATTTTGCTGAATGAACCAAAACTCTCAAATCAACTAATTAAATTATACTCCCGTATATATTTTTTATAAAAAAAATGCAGTGTCATCTTAATATGATAGTGATGCAAACGTATTTTGTTTACTGGTTTTCTTCGCACTTTTAGTCATCTTTGGAACAAGACAACGACATAATATCAAAACTCGATTAATCTACACAACACAATTACAATAGACCAATCCTTGAATCCTACACTAAAAAAATAGTGTGTGAGAGAAATATATGAGGGAGGATGGGGGAGGGGTCACTTACGACACATCATTCATGAAATCATCAATTAAATTCAAAGTTTGATAAAGCATGACAAGAAGTAAAATGCTCCCTGCTTTAGCATGGTGGCATAAATCTTGGCCAGCAGTCATGCTTCCATGACCTATACATAAATCATGTAAGCTTCATCATTCCCATGACTCAATCAGTTTTAAAGCTTGATAATAATTTAACCACTAGCAAAATCATACACCACACCATCTATTTTCGATTATCTTAATAAACATACGCTACTGCAAATAACAATAAGCCAAACTCTTGGTGTAATCCGGACAACATGAAATCGAGAGAAGCTCAGTGGTTCTGTTGCCAATAAAAAAAAGATAATAAAAATTGAAGTCCAGAGTCTTCTTCGTTATAAAACTCCCTCCCTCCCCATCCCCCTGTCCCTCACTCCTTTCAGAACAATACAGCAGTCTCAACTTACTTCGAAAGTAAAGAATTTGCATGCAAACATAAGAAACTCGTTACTCATTTTTCGAATTTTCAGCATACAACTACAACAGTCTCGTGCGATAGGTTCAAAAATGAAAGAAAACTTCATTACACACATACGAAATCAGTTACTCATTTTCTCAATCAATTTTCAGATAAATACAACAGTTACATATATCAACTGAAGAAATTCGCAAACATCAGAAATCACGATTACCATTTATCTAATCAAATTTTCGATAAATACAACAGTCTCAGCTTACTTCAAAAGTGAAGAAAATTCATATGCAATATAAGAGAATCTCTGCTCATTTTCTAATTCAAATTTTAGAAAAATACAGCAGTCTTACTATGATAGTGAAGAATTTCGTAGGCAAATAATCTCAATTTACAAATACAAACACCATAACTTCTGTCATTTTGCAGAAGTATATACACCATCACTTCGTCATCAAGTCCAATATGCTTTCATCCTACACTTACGTACATAAAACACCTCACTTTCGTCATTTTGCTGAATGAACTAAATTCTCATAACAATGATTAGATTATATTAAAATAAATAAACGCAGTGTCATCATTACTATGATCGTGATGCAAAAGTAATTTTAATACTAGTTCTCTTGGACCTTTTTCATTTTGAAACAAGACGACGTCTACTAATGAACTCGATTAATCTACAAACACAAAATACAATAGACCAATCCTTGATTCCTACCACTCAAAAAAAAAAAAAAAAAAAAAATCATCACTCGATCATTTGAAGAATGATCTTAACATTCCGGAAAACCTTATTTCAGTCGTCATGCAATTAACAGCGTTTTTAAAAAAGTGTTCAGGTTTCCAAAAAAAAAACAGCATCTCTCACAACAAGAAGTCAAAATGATCAATCCACACATCACAAAAGCAACAAACAAAATCATTCACTTGATCAAATTCAAAATGAACACGAATTCATCAAAATAAACATTTGATTCAATAAACAGTGCAAAAGATGAAAACCTTTAGCCATGGCAGCAGCAGTGGCAATTCAAAGGCGCAGCAGAGTTATCAGAAAACGATTCAACAGGCGAATCAAATTCGCCGGTCTCTCATCGGAAGCCTATCTCCATTCTCCGGCGACTTCTCGACGATCGCCGGACCGGAGACTTTGCGGATCTCGACGGAATCACAGCACGAGGAAGAGGAAGAAGATTGCGTCGCGATTTGTGCGAAGTTGACACATTGGAGAGGATTAGCGATTCCACTGTAATAGTATAGTGATTAGTCTTAGTAAAGCAATCAACAATTGACAACGCAAAAACTCTTCTCTCTCTTCCTTTTCACCAACCCGCCTTCTTTCTCTCTCCTCCTTTTTATCGTCGGAACACTGGAGTTTGGGTCGAATATTATAGAAGAAATTGCAGAGTTTCACTTCACGTGTATGTAAGTTTTTTGTTTTGTGTTTCGAGTAATGGATGTAATTTTTGTTAACAGAAGTAACCAGCGACATTATTTTTATTCCTCTTAATTTTTATATTAATTTTTACCAAGAAGCGCTAGTAATTAAAGATTACGTTCGTACTTATGTAGTATAATTAGGACCGTGTTAACGGATGGGTTAGAATGTACTAACTCGAAGTCTTTTTTGGGATTATATAATTATATCGGTTTCGGGTTTGGGTTTGTGTGTCTAGTGTATTCTCAACATACTAACGATTAATAAATAACATTTTTTAAATCATTTCAAAAATAATTCGTATATGGCATTTTAGAAAATTAACTGTAAAAGTTTAATAGCCTATAGGATTGGTTGAAACTTTGAGTTTTAAAGCAGAGTTTGAAAAGAAGAGTGGTCTCTAAATAATGTCCTAATGTTTTCCAATTCCTTAAATGATGCAACAAGTTTCTTTAATTCCCAAATAATTGTTCCGTCATGGTTCATGTTGAACATTTTTTTTTTATTTATTTTTTTTTTGCGCTTACAGTTTAAAAACATTAAGCATTGCTGAATGGCAAATTGTGTAAATAGCAAAACGAACCCAGAAATGGGGCTTAAGATAACAAAATCGACACTCTTGAATGGCGGGTTTCAATATACAAAACCGTCATTTTGGTTGACGGTTTTAACCTATTTGTTCACGTACGTGTTTGGTGTTTTCGATGTCAATACGTTTTAAGTGGGAGAAGTGGTTTATTTTTACAATGGCGGTTTTTGCCTGTAAACCGGCAAAAATAAATAAATTTTAAAGCCGTATGACGTGGACTGTATCTTTGGAAATTAATAAAGTTTGGAACCATATCGTGGATTGCAAATGTTGGCACGATTTATTGTGGGGAAACCGCTCTTGAAAAGATAGGTCTTCAACATGGTCAAAATTTCATGTTTGGCAAAGATCCGCTATTTAGCGGGGACACGGATCGGGATTGAACATTCTAAGTATCACGCGATTACGCGTGATTTTTTTTTTATACAGTTTCCAAAAATTCAATCATGTAACAAAATGTGTTTCTAATATCCGGATTTCCAAAAAAAAAATCTAATATCAGGGACGCTTTGTTAAAATATCGGCTTTCACGTTGAAGAGACGAACTACTTTTTTAAGAGGATCAGTCAGCTCATATGACCTCTGCTTTAGTGAGTGGGTGGCCTAAAATGAAACTGAGGGTCATTTTCCAGTTTTTCACATAATCAGGTGATAGCAGTTCTTTCAGTTTCTCGGTAACTTTGCTATTCTCCTGGACATTTAATATGCTATATTAGGATGGGTTTCCAAATTCAATGGTTGATTGTGATCGACTCCATACGGAGTTACAGAGCTAAAATTTTTAAAATTAGTATGTACAAATTAAAACACCAACAAAATTACTTTGTTTGTTCCAATTACCTGATTATTTTACTTGTCATATGACCATAATCCATAATTTCAAATAGAATTTAATTAGAGTAAAGAGGAGAAGTTAAATTTGGTATTGTTTGAGTGATTGATTTTATGGGAATAAGTTAAAAAAGTGGTATTGATTTGTTGTATTGATTTTATAAAGTTAATTCACATGAATTTGGTATTTAGTTGCGAATTTTGATAAAGATTACTAGTTTTCGGGAAGTTTTTATAGTTCGAGCAGTTTATATAACAACTAACAAGAGAAAGTATTTTACTATCAAAATTGCAGTATCAAATTGAATCGCTTTAGATTGAAAATATAAGTTTATCTCATGCAATTATATACATTTATTTAATTTATAAAAATAACTTCACTCAAAAAAATAACGACAGAAAAAATTGTAAGGGTAGGACATCTCACTTGATTATAATTTATAATATACAGAGTATTCTTTACCAAATTAACCGTCTCTAAAATATAGGATCAAAGAAGTGATTTAAGAGGTAGAGGGTAAATTTAGTGGGACACCGACCACTCACCACAACCTCCTCTTTCCTTATCTCATATAATATAAGGGAAGGGGGGAGCTAATGGGGTCCCCTAGGAACGTACATTTCTACCCTTAATGATTATAATAAAAAAAAATTATTATCAAAAACAAAATTCCAAACAAGTCATAGTGTCAATACCAATATACAATAATGCAATTAAGACAATAATTTAAACAAAAAGAACATTAATTTTTCAATCATACCCAAATTAAATTGCATTAATATCGCCCAATTCAACACTACGATACGAAAATAAGTCAATGATAATCAAAGTCCAATGAATTAGACCTAATTATATAATTCTATAATGAATTTGAACAAAAAGTTATAATATGTACGTTTGGACACCTTTATTTATATTTATAATGAATTTAAACACTAATGTAGTATGAATATTTAATGACTGTTTAAAGTCATAACTTTTAGGTACTCCATTATACATACTCGATTTATCCCTCTGTAACCGAAATTTAAATTCAACAATTGTCTTTTCTTGGATGTAACGAAAAATTTAACAATTGTATTTTTACACTTTTCTATTTGGTTCAATTAACTCTCTAATATAAAACTAAATCGAAAAAAAAGAGTTCCATTGTTTACCAATTTTTCTTTTTCTTTATCTACATTTCTTTCCAACTTTTTTCAGGGGACACCCACTAATTTTTTTTTCTAATCTACCTTTAGGCTTATTTGGAAATTAGCAAAAGGATACAAACTGTTGACTTTATTAAGTACGTTACGGAAGGGAAGTATAAGATACATTTCTCTTTCACCACATAAAACATTCACACACTTTTTTTTTTAAATCGCTAAATATTATAGTAAATTCAAAGAAAAAAAACATGTAAAGTACTAAAGTGTCATTGACAATCCCAAATATGTTAATTAGACATGTCAACTACATCAAATTTAAATTATTCGATGCTGTATAAGCGCATACGTGCTAAAAACACTAGTTATAATGAGATTATAAGTGGTAATTTGATTTCAATTTTTGCATTTTTTATTAAATCATTGATAATATACAGTTTTGATTGATTGAAAAATTAATGGTTAATAATATCTTAATATTAAATTATTTTTCATAATTATGCCATTAAATTGTGATTTATGTTGATATTGAGTTGCTTGAATGTTTTTTAACATTTCAAAAATTATATTCATTAAGGGTAGAAACGTAAGTTCATAGCGGGACACTATTGTCCCCTATCCTTATATTATTGAGATTATGTTATGTTATTGGGTTATGGGAATAACTAGTATCGTTAGCTAGCCACATAATATAACACAATTTTCCAACTCTATACAAAATGAAATCAGCACGTGAAAAAGATTTTGTCACGTTGGATTCCTAATATAAATCAACTTATAGATACTCTATCCAATTGTATTCAAATTCTATAAGTTTGCTTAAAATTCATATCCGAATCACTCTTCATCCCATTGATTTTGCAACGAAAAGATTTTACTTCTTACTTTTTAAGGTTTGTGAGAGTAGAGTTTGGTGAGAAAAAATAACTAAGACTAATGGAAGTTTTGTGTCAATAAAATTGGTGTTCTCGAATTAAGGGATGGGGTTTGGAGCAGTGGTTTTTAACATCCACTTGATTTATTAGGTTTTGAATCCTCATATCTTCTTCTCGTTTTGTAAATATTACCCGCCAAACGTTGAGATCTACATAGGACAATGTAGTAATGTAACTAGCCACACTACCCATATTCGTCAAACAAGTAATTTAATTCTGTCTTTTTTTCTCTAAAAATGATCCACCTCATTCACAATTTGGCACATTTTTTTTTTGTGAAGGTATCTATTGGCGTTAGTGATTTGCTAATCACGCTTTTGTATCAAGACTTAAAATGACAATATTTTTAGATCAGGTCTGCTAAAATGATGTCATTGTTAATTATAAACAAGGATACGTTTGGTTGCCAAAAATGGTATCTTTCACAACCAAACTCTCGTTGAATATTATTTGGGAATTTTTAGTGGTACTCACAGAATTCTTTCTGCGAAATCCCAATGGTAGAAGTGAAAGTTTTTAAAATTCACCTTTATGACATGAGTTATTATGGCATATGCTTGCAAAACTCAATTCAAAACCACCCTCAAACGAACTCTCCAAAACCACATCATCTCCCTCTACGCTCCCCCAGCCATAACCCAACTAACCACTGCCACACAATGCACCAGCCACACAACAGCTCAATCGGTACCAGTCCACACTCAACAGTCCCTCGAACCCTTCAACCGCCCGCCTTCCACGAACACCCAACTGGGAGGCAGCTTGGAGGAATTGAGGGTGGTTGTGGTGGGTTTTGGTTTAAACTTCACAATATATCATAAATTTCATGTCTAATATGTAAGATTTTTAAACTCTCATTCTATCACTGAGCTTTCGCAAATTCGTGAGTACCACTGGAAAATTACCCATATTATTTTGGTTTCTTGTTCTTTTCTGACTAAACTCATTTTGATTATTTTATGAATACTAAAAAAAAAACAAATGTACAATACTATTGATTACATCACAAAACTCTTTCATCAATTGGGCTTGGGATTGGGCTTAGGGCTTGGGATTGGGCTTATCACTCATAGACGAATACAAACACCATAAAATAAATAAAACCACATCTTTCTCTAAACTATATAACAGTATAATAATTGGACTTTAGCCTTCTACCTATTGATGAATCGGTGGATTCAATCAATTTTTAGGGGGACAATGTATTATGTCTTTAAAAGGGATAAAATAAAGACAATCTATATCCTACAACCTAAATTTCAATTATCTGTCAAAATTAAAAGCTCATCCACATAATTTGTTTTTAGAATTCTTTGTTACGTAATAATAATAAATAAGATTTTTAAAATCTATGCTCTAAAATGTCGGTTTCTAAAGTGTGTCCATGTCTTTCCAAATTTTTTTATGTT
This sequence comes from Bassia scoparia, assembly GCA_008642245.1. Lineage (NCBI taxonomy): Eukaryota > Viridiplantae > Streptophyta > Magnoliopsida > Caryophyllales > Amaranthaceae > Bassia > Bassia scoparia. The sequence continues at coordinate 131,988 of SNQN01000139.1, forward strand.
GTGTCATGAACTCAATCCGTTAACCCAAAATGAGTACCATTCTGAGAGTTTCATGTCACCAAAGATTTAACTACAAGTATAAAATATAATAAAAGATGATAAAGGTAAGTAAATGGAGGAGAAGAAACCATATATAGCTAACCGAACTCTAACACCAAACTTAGAGCCCGAAATTATGCTTACATTATCTTTTAAACACTCAACAGAGGGTACATTTTAAGTATTTATAAGTAGTTCGGGTTAGCACGACTTAGAAATATTGAAAGGCATGAGGTACCATCTTTGAAATCTCACTACTTTCAGGAGCATAACTTAAAAAACAGCTAATTTTTATTTATGGTATTATTGAAATAAATTTTTAAAAACACTTTTACTCTCTCGATATATTTTTAAACAACATTTAGTATAGAGTTGGCTTACACCAGCGCAATACCACACTTTCATTGGAAAGCTCACATACACAAGTATATGTGGCCTCCAAATACAACACAGTATTTATAAGTTTTCTTTTTTTTTTTTTTGACAAAGGGAGAGAGGGTTAGTTAATCCCTCATACTATTACAATAATTTGGTGAGTAGAGTTATTAGTAACAATCGCACACAGTGGAAGTAACTTAAAAGATCACGTGCGCCCGTTGCCATCGCGTCATTGCAGTCTTCCATCTTCTGAGGTAAGGTGAGGTAAGCGTCATCCTGGATGGACAATTGATATGTAAGAAGGCGTATCGCGGGATTAGGGTTCTTTAGAGTGGTCGTAGAGTCCCTTGGATGATTGCGTAGGGTGACGATGTATGGCTTTGAATTATAGTGGTTGTGTCGCTTTACCTCCAATGTACTTTGGTATTTTATAGATCTCTGGCCGATATACGAATTACCTTTGTGTGACTTTCAGCGATTGCGGCTGGTTTGCAGTCTTTCCCATACAGGTTACCTTTCCTCCGCTGGTTTGGGTCGTTTTACCCTTTGTTGGTTTTTATGTCGGTGGGACTTTCTTCTGTAGGCTACTCTTTGTACTTATTCTGTCCATATGCTTTGAGGGTTTTGTTATTTTTTCCCTGGAAAAGGGATGCTATTCTCTCTCTCAGATTTCTCCTGAAGGGTGGTGAGAAAAACCAATGTCGCAACTCTGGTGTTTTGATTTGTCTCTCTAAGTATTTACACCAATCATTTGGTCCACTTGTTGGATTGGTACATCATTTGGACTGCCAGCATAATGCCCAGCCGCGGCCATCTTCAGATTCGTTTGACGGATCTCTGCGTCCGGAAAGGTGTTCAAGGTTTTCTACAGAGCCATTGATGTTTGTGCTGGAATACAGGGGGCAGTTATGGGAATACACATGTTCTCTTCTGCAGTTCGAGCCCACAGGTAAGAGCATCAATTTAGGACGTTTCCATAGGAAAATTTCATATCGAAGCAATATATTCAGGTTTCCAGGGATAAGTTGTTTTGGTTTCGCGCAGTTTTCTTCTAGTCTCTGTGGCTCTTCCGTCGCGTCCCAGACTTAACGACAAACTATAACTTGTTTCACGAGTGTAAATCACCACTCTGCTGTCTTCCAGGTCGGGCTATATCATCATATCCCTATTAAAGAGGTTCATCGCTGCACATTGAGTTGACATACTTTTTCATTAAAAATGTAAATTAAGTTTGGTCATATCCCACCTTCGTGATGTTGCAGGCAGGGCAACCTTTCCTTTTTTAAGGGATATATTGTAGGGTTCATCTCGAAGGTCTGGTGATCTTCAGGGTGGTGCCCCACCAGCAGGGTCTCCAATTCTGGCCTTTGGTATCCCTTTGACTACTCGACCCAGCTGACCCTAGCGGGGAGTTTTAAAAGGCTTTCCCTTAATTACCATTTCCCATCCCCAAGAGCCTACTCCTATCTAATTTCCCAGATTCAGGTGAAACAGGTATCTCATCATGATTTTGTATTTGCTCTTGGTAGAAGTTACTGATTAGGGATTGCGGTTTGGTGGGTATTTTGCCAAGCTTGTCTTCATGGAGGAGGCTATTTAGTTTCAATTACGATCCCGTATCCCACGTCCGCCTTGCTTTTCTAGGGAGAGTTATCTGTTTCAGTTGCGCCAGTGATCATGCTTAGAGGCTCTTTCTTGGACCGGCCCACCAAAAGGAAGCAATGAATATTTATTGATCATTCTTACCCAATGCTTTTTTGGAATTTTGAAGACAGAAGTAGCATGGTTGCCTCTTCATTGCGAGCGATAGGCAGATGTTGTCTGAGGTCAGTCTCCCTGCAGGGGAGAGGTAAGAGGGTTCCAGCTTTCCATCTATCCTGGAAATTTTCTTATTTAAACCTGCTGAAAGACATCTCCTTTTTTGTTCGACCCAAAATCTGTAGTGATTCCAAGGTAGGTTTGAAGCGAGACATCTAGGGGCTTCCCAGCTCGGTTAATAAGAAGTCCTTTGTGCGTCACAAGAATCGATTTACCATAAACCACACCACTTATCTTTGTTTATCATTCTCACCTTGAAGCTGAAGCAGAAATATCTAGTGTTGTCTGTTAAAAAAGGACTGCTTTTTTGAATCAGTTGAAGAAGAAAGCGGGCATCCATCGGCGAGAAGAGGGAGAACAGGATAGTCGTTTGCTTGCTCGTGGATCACTTTTGAACGCCTGTTGGTGACCTTGGCGTATTAACCCATCTAGAGCTTCCATGCAAAGATGAATAGGTAGGGGGATAGAAGGATCCCCTTGCACGGAGGCCCGCATTGTGACAGGTGAATGGGTAAAGATGGTTCTGCCAGTTAAAAAACGGGACCAGCATGTAAAGAGACCTGTTCTGGTTAACAACATCTCAGTGGAAGCTTGATGGAATTCTTTGGTGGGAAAACCCATTCTTTGGTCATGCAGGCTTCTAGGAAAAAAAATTTCCCAACGGGGGATTCGTTATTCGTTAGGCCTTGCACTTTCAATGTCTTGTTTTTTTTTTTATCGGGGCTTACTTCACCCTTTTTTCCTTTATTTTTTTTGTTTTTTTGGAAAGGTTTCGGGATTGTTTTTTTTTTTTCTTTCATTGAAAGTTCGGGTTGGCCAATTTTGGAGGATCCTTTTCTTCCTTTT
>SNQN01000139.1:135093-152082 GCA_008642245.1 Bassia scoparia
ACGGTCATTAGTGCTCGAACTAGCGTTTTGTGCACGCGATGGGTGCCATGCATATAATTAGCAAATGCTCTGAGACAATATTGAGGGAAATTTATTGTTTGGTTTCATCATATGACCACTCAAAACTTTATAAAAGACTCATTGAAAATTCATTCATTATAAGCCATTTTTGTCAATATATTGAACAATACTACCCGGAGACTCTTTTTCTAGAACTGAAAAAAATTTCAGTAGATGATATAATGAACAATGAAAATCATTAGGATGGAACAAAACACTACTGTATAATTGATAAATGAATATTGGTAGAAGATGTAGTTTCATACCATCTCTGTATAACAATAGGTCAACATTGTAAATTACATAATTAATGAAAACAGTAATTCAATTACTGCTTACTACTAATAAATTTATAATGTACAATATCAAATATCACGTGATTCTCATACATTAATAGTATGTTTTGCACTTATGACCTGCAATTTACAATAAAAAATCAATAAAAGAAAACATTATTGACATGTAGAAAAGCATATGTATCTTTGAATGTTTCAGAATCGAAAGAATAGGAATCTATTGTAATTGTTTTTATACTACTTTTATATATTGGAGTGTCGCAATTATTTGTATTTTTCTTAACCAATCTATTTATGAAATTCATAATAAGCTTACACTATAATCTGGTGTCTCCAAATTCATCTTTATATGTTATATATTTGTATCCAAACAATGTGATATAAGAAATACCTAAAATTAGGTATTATTCATTATAAATCATAATTATTTATGTCCACAATTCATTATTATTAGTGTCCTATATTAATTGTCTTTATTGATTGACATGATTGGAAATTTGACTTGCTTAGATTGGATTTTTATTCTAATTTTTTTCAAACTATACTTTATTTACAGGCAAAAAATGTAACCTTCTATTAGGGGGACACCATGCATCCCCTTGCTACCTTACTAAATAGAAGATTAAATCTTTAAATTGAATTTATTAATACGGAGCAAGTACTTCGTACGTTAAGTATCCAAATTCCTACACCACCTAGACTATTAAGCTGCATTTACGTTCATTCAAATTTATGAAACATAATTAATTAATGATTTTTACATATATTTATTAATTGCTGATCACTTTAATATGTAATTTCCTTTATTCAAATTTAAAATAAAAATAGTTACCTACTTATAAGCATTTAATTAGTTTATAATAGTGTTCATTTATTAAAGTATTTGTAACGTTTCAATCAAAAGATCTTACACATACTATTTTAAAATAAAACCCAAGAACAATCATTCATAAACATTTTCATCTGTTCTTTGTTTCCATGCCTCTTGCACAAAAAACGGAAACAAAACATGATCCGGCCATTCAAAAAGAACAAATACAACTCACAGAACATCCTCAAAGAACATACAATTTTTTTTCACAAATGAACAACGCAATACCCAACTAGAAAAAATTGGTCAAAAACAAAGTACCCATGACTATAGAGAACAAGTATGATAATGAACAATGATTATGTAACTATTAGAACATTCATTACACAACTCGTTAATAGAAAACACCCGCAAAAAGAATCCCACATCAATTATAACATTCAACTTCCCGGAAACGTATTACGCCAAACCAAAGAACAACCCATAGAACATCTAGCATCCTCATAGAACATCCTTCACAAGAACATTACGCAAACAAGAACAACCCATTAGATACTTCGCACTCATCTTAGACCATCCTCAGATAACATACAACTTCTTCAAAGACGATATAGCCTCAAATTTTCTCTTCCAAAGCAGATAGTGTTTATTTCTATAAGAAACAATTCCTATAAATTCCTGTCAGAAAACAGCAAGCCTATGCGTGGTGACGTATATAATGCTAATTAAAGAAGAAGACAAATAGTAATTATATTTGGCAAATTAAAATTTCCAACATGTGTCAACAATTAAATACCGCATGTTCTGTTTTGATGTTGTGGTCCACGTTATATTAAAAATCACAATAAATATGTATTGTTATGTTCAAATGTCGTTTGAAAGATTATTCTATAAACTGCACTAATTAATACTCCGTGTATGCTTAATTACACGCAATGATAACATTTTTACCCTCTGGTGCACAATAATGACATCTGGGTATATCATTCTCACTAATGAAGAGATTGATACACATACACCTTGTAAATGTTGCCCCCCCCCCCGCCACCCCCCCCCCCCCCCCCCCCCCCCCCCCCCCCCCCCCCCCATACACACACATAACACAAGGATGCATAGTCAATAAGAAACCACTACTATAAAGACTCTTGACATAAAGGAAGTCCTAGGACCCAAAATATATCAATGCGAATGCTACACATTCAATGGCTTGTATGTGGCGGGACCACATACACTATGTGTATCTGGTACTAGTCTTTCTCCGCCCACTTATGACTTGGGTTTTATCCTCTTTAACAGAAATCAAACTTGTACTAATCAAAACTACATTTGTACTTCCTCCGTTTCAATTTCTAGCAACTTTCGGAGGGGCTCAGGACTCCTAGACGAAATCTTGTTAATTGTGGTGTGAGTATAAATTACAATCTACCCTTACTAACTATAAGAGAACAGTAAAAGGCTAAAAAGCATACTTCCCACCAACCCCATACTACATTACTACAAGTCACTAACCCCGAATGTCACACCACCTCGCCACTAACCGAAGAAGAAGCGCCCGCAACAACCAACCATTAAACTCGCCGCACAACCAAAAACAAACCGCCAACACTGCTAAGCCTAATCCCACCACCGGTCAAATCGCGGCCCAGTCGGAACACCAAATTTGGCAACCCCACTCCTGAAATGGCACCAAATCGCAACCCACCCTTGGAATCGCCACCCAAATCAAACACCCAAATTTGAGGATTTTCGAGCACTTTTTCAAACAATTTTCGGACGATTGTTGGAACAGTTTTCTAACAAAATTCAACAACTTTCAAACAATTCAAATATGTTAGGGTGTCCACGGTGTGCGGAAAAGGTTCGATAGATTGAGGGAAAATCGCGAGTAGTGGACTTTTGGGTTCGTTCGACTGTGGATGGCTTGGGTTCGTTGAGGTTAGTGCGAGGTGTTTCTGTGTTCGAGTGCGAGTGGTTGGTGAAGAGTTAAGGGTTGAGCAGGGGCTTCTCTGTGGAGTGAAGGGTGGTTTTGGAACATGCACGATTTCTAGGCCTGTGGAGGTCGGGTGTGAAAGGTGCAGGGTCGGTGTGATGAAGGACGGGTGGTTCTAACGGCCTGAGGGCGCGTTATAATTGTGAATTAATAACATAAAATTAGGAATATAACTTTGTTGTAAGGCGTTAGCTGTTAAAAAGCATTGATTAGACAGTTTATCAGTAAGGGTAAATTTGTTCATTTCATTGTCAAAAACTTTTGCCAAAAATGGAAAGTAAATGAAGTTGCAAGTCAATATGATATTTCCCCTAAATGGCAAAAGTTGCCGTAAATTGAAACCGAGGAAGTTATCCAATGTTTGACCGATCGAACATAACAAGGGGAGGGGGGTGAATTGTATTGGGGAAACTTAAGTAATTTCGCGGAGGAGAATTAAAAGAACAGCAAAAGAAACTTAGACAAGAAGGTTTTCCAAACACAGAAACTTCTCTAAGACAACGCCAATGAGAGGAAAACTGTGACCTGATGCCAACACAGGAGATTTGCGTCTTAATTATTAAAAGGAACTTGATCCTGCACACCTATCACAATCAAGGACACTCGTTCTCCCATAGTTCCTAAGGAACTTCTTGAACCCTCGCAACCACAACCCCTGGTTGGTTACCCTCTTACTCTCGATTTCTCTTGTAATCCCATTGTTGACACACCACAACCTCCTCGCCTTCAATACGCAGGAAGAAGCACTTTACAACCTCAATGATCCTAAAGCCTTGCAATAATAATGCGTTGAAATAAAAATATGCTCTGATTGATTTCTTTGCTCTAAGTGTGTTTCTTCTTATGATTAGTAGTAATTATATAGTGTTATGGACTTTCGCGGTGGAAAGCCAAGCAGAAAATCCAATACCACATCCACTCCCCATCTGTAGGAGGATGCCATGTTAGTTGGGAACGACATGCAAAGCCCTAACACACGACAATCATATGTGCAACAGTGTTTAATCCGTTTTCAACTGCTTCCTAAAAATTATACATCCACTAAGCTGTTGAATGATATTTCCATTTGCACACGCTTTACTTGTTTAAAACTGATTCCCTTATTTATAGGAAACATAATTTCCATTCAACAACTTTAAAATCCGAAGATATTTCAAAGCGATAAAAAATATTTATTTTTCACCGAAAGATATAATATAAAGTTTTTAAGAAATATTTCTAACAGAAATTATACTTTAGTATTTTATTTAAAAAGAATTTTGTTTTATTAAACCATTATTTACAATTAATCCTAGCGGCTTTATTTAAAGATATTTATCTTATTTTAAACAACGGACATAAAAATCCCTTTATAGATTAATCACAACTTAATATTATTCCTATCCTATGAGCCAATACTTTCACATATTTAATTACCAAAGCTGTACAATAAATCTAGAACCCTAAATCTCTACGTGTACAATGTCGAGTCCGTTGTATATCAGAACTCAAACCTTCCTTGTCTTTGAACTTCTTCTTCAGTCCTTCACAGCTTCCAAAGAATACACTAGAACTCCTTCCTTCTCCTAGGATGTCCTCACTGCGTCCATTAAGACTGCCTTTGAAACCTGGAACCATTTAATCACAATACTAACCACACTATGAATTAGATAAAGAGATAACCATAGAATTTGCTTCTTGGATTGGAGGAGTGTCATTCATCAATTTAGGGTCCAACATATATCTATTTAGGGAAAAAAGCTATAATGCATGTAGCCCTAAAGGGCCTACATACTAACGCCATTAAATGCACACTTCTTAACATAGTAATATTTTTGTCGATTATGATAAACTTACACATCATTCATCGATACATAAAATGCATAAGATTTATGGAAACTTTCGTCTTTTAGTTCTTATATGTAACCCAAGGCTGCATTAAAACATTACCCAATTATTTAACCTTATAAATACTTGCATTTATTTGTTGAGACAGTTTGAGCTATATAGATAAATAGTTGACAATCCCTAATAAGATCATTCAAACAATAAATTTGTTAGTTCAACGACTTGTTTACGTCATTGCTAGTTTCAGTTCAGTTCTTTAATTTCTTTCCTATAAATATTCATTTCAAATAAATATAACTATGCTTAAAGTGACGGGGTTTTCTTCATAAATTGGTAAAATCAAAGCTAGCATGACAAATTGGGAGCTCAATCCAATTGTTAGGCCTGAGCACGGATCGGAATATCCGAAAAACGGATATGAAACCGCGTATTCCGATCCGGAAAATTTTCGGAATCAGATACTACGTATATCGATTATCCCGATTTGATTATTGATATATTTTAAAAATTATTAGAAATATATTATAAAATATTAAAATTTTTCATGAAAAAAACAATAATATATTTCGAAATATAAAGTACTAATATGTTCGATATCTGATATCCGATTATATAATATTTCCCGAATATTTCGGATATCCGAATATTTTCGATTATCCGAAAAATTTGGAAATCAATATCCGAATTGGGTATCCGTACACGAAATTTTCGGTATTGGATATTCCGATTCCGAAAATCCAATTTGAATCGGATATCCCAAAAATCGAATCGGATAACCGGATTCGAATATTCGAATTTTCGAAATTTAGATAATTTTGATTAGGCTGGAATGGTTTCTCATTAAACGGAGTAGTACTTACATCATCTTTTAAATCTATATTTTACCTTGATTATTAAAACAATACTTAATGATCATTGCAAACACATTAAGGAAAAACGCGGTCTAAAATCTCGAGAAGCAAAGGTCAACCATCTCCTAGAGTCCTGACAGGTACTAATTGAGTAATCGCATCACCTCCTGGTATACGTCCGTAAAGATTTTGTGAAACTTGTTCTTATTTTAATTTTGGTCCAAACATTATGAAACAAGTTATATAATAATCCAACCATTCCTATTAATTAATTAGTAGTTACTAATTTATAATATATGAGTTCATTGTATGATGTCAATTGTCACCATTCAAAGTTCCCAACTTAAACCGTATCGGATCTCTGTAGGTCGAGTATGGACGACAGTGCTAATGAACCAATAATAAAATTACGGTAATCATTTTTTTAAAATGTGGGAAAAAGCTGGAATAGTAGCTCTAGAGGGATCTGACTAATAAGAAGCTTTATTTTTTTTTTTTTTGACGAGGGGTACAAGGACTATAAGAATTTTAAAAAGTGGAAAAATAATATATAATATTGATCATTTACTGTCATCGATTTAATGTATTTATTTCTATCTTAAATTTGACTACACTCCTCTCACATTTTACAGTAACATAATTCTATATGCATTACTAGTGCGAACTTTAACCCGCTTTGGAGGATGTGCATTTAGTAATAAACCTAAATATCATTAAAGAAAATGCTTAACTAACAAAGTTAGCTAAAGTAGGTAGCACTAAACAAACACAGGATTTATTCATTAAGAGCTTATTATCTAAGTATCAAATAATACCGCCCTAACCATCCTGGCCCACATCATTATTGGCTTTATTGCATACAAGTTTGTTTACGCGAATAAAAACTTACTTTATCAGTTTGCCTAGTGGTACTAGCCAAAAAACTCCATGATCGTACTCTATTGCTCTTGGAAATTAGTGCTTAATTAATAAATGTTGTGTATTGGTTTTTAGTATATCTAATGGCATCCCAGAGTTTAGCCTCATTGATACAACCAGATTTAACTTCGAAGGTTGATGTTACACTTAATTTATGGTGATCCGGAATATCTCAACAAGGTTTTATACAATGAACTCAAGATGGAGAACTCCAAATTAAGACCATGCCGCATCGAATCTCCATTAGGAATACTTGACCAACATCCTTGTACATATTTTTTTCTTGATTCCAGTCAGCCTTTTCCTCCTAATCCGTAATTTTTCAAAGCTCTTGCTTCAAAACAATGATTAGTGCTCATGCGTTCTAACCTTCTTCCAGGAAGCATCAAAGATAGAATATATCATTCCATACGTTCAAATACCGGTCACCCAACGATAACACAACAACTCCATACTAACTCACACTTCAATTTAGATTGTTGATTGGAACACCCTTTACAATCTATTACCCTCTAAAAAAGATCTATGAGGGAATTGGAGTGGTAAAGGCCACTTGTGCACTTAATACAAATCCCCACTAAGCTTAACATTAGTATAATAACGATCAACGTCTTGATTCTTTTGACATGCAATTATTATCATAATTACACTTTAAAATGTACTCCATTATACTACTTTTAATTGCTTAACTCTTTTAAGTTGGATGAAAATTAAGAACGGGAGGAGCATTTATTCGCATCTAATCCATTTCCTCGATCCATTCGGTCACTCGGTACATCACCACCGAAGTTCATCCATTCGTTTTTTTTTTCACTGGGTGAAATGAATGATCGAAAGATTTCGGTGAGTTGATGAAAATACGAAAACCTTTTTTTTTAACGTTGTAAATGACTACCCTAAAATTCAAAAGTCAACCAAAAAAACTACAACTAACAATGACCTAAGTCACCTCTGGACTCTAGTCGTACACGGTGATGAATAATGAATGGCGGCTAGCGGGTCGCAAAAAAATTGAACTCAAACATCCATCACCCCGATTTCCATCCGTTATAAAGTTCGGAAAGTTTCTCACCACGTACCGAAGACATTCACGCCTTAATTCTAACTAGCCAGTGTGTTGTACCGGTACCAATGTCACAACAATCATCCAGGAAAGATGCCAGTTTATCAACGATCGCAACGATCCGAATCAATGTGTTCTTTTACCAGGGAGGGATGCAAGTTGGTGCATTGGAATCGGATTATTGCTGCGTTTGGGGTTCTCTGTTGTGTGAACACTGTTGTTTGGGTAGTTTTCAATCCTGCTCCGTATGTCTCTGATTACGTCCAATGCAGAGTGAGATTCCTTCCCGGTTTATAGGTTAGGAGACAAATTGGTCTATATAAATTGTGCTTACCAGAGGGAGATTTAATCTATGGCGTTGGGCTATTATCGTCTCGTTCTGGGCGTAAGAAGGTTGTGTTATCACGTGTCGGCCGATATTGGAAGACCGGGCTATCGGGATCATGTTTACTTGCGCCTTTACCAAGCTGAGGTTAGTCATTCGGAGATTATGCCCGGATATCTCGAGTTCAATTCGAAATGGCTCGGAATTGTGCAAGTCTGTGCACAAACAAGGACCCACGCAATTGAAGAAAGCTACGGGCTTACGTGTGAGGACCGAAAAAGAAGTATATTAAAGTGATTGTTATTACGTAACAATAGTTAATTTGGTATATCTACTACCTCAATGAAGATATATTGAGAACTTGGATATCTAGAAATGTACTAAGTTTCTGTTTTTGCAAAGGGGGGGAAGAGTTACAAAGGTGACGATGAGATCATCGCAGAGATTTTTAAATCGTAAGCAGAACCTGACCCATTAGAGATATTTCTCAATCTCAAGGATGTGTACTAAGTATTCCCTTCGTAATCAAGTTGTCTACAATCAATGTTGTATATACACGATGTACAAGTATTTTGGTCGATTAAGAGATACCATAAAGTGAGAATGAAAAGTCTGATCTCAAAGCTCATGAAAACAAAAGAACACCTTAAATCATTTGACTAATTCTCCACTTTCAAGGGATTATGTACTAACTACTAAGTACTCCTCCCGTAATCAAATTTGTCCAACAATATACTTTACACGTATGACGAATAAAACTTTAAAATTAATAATCTATTTATTATTGTGAAAATTATACACATTATTACATCATAAAAAAAAAAACTACAAGTCAGACGATCCAACGAGAGCCAAGACTATTTTTCTTATGTATAAAATCACAAATCCATGATCGAAGTGACCACTCATGGAAGGTAGTAATGGAAGAATAAAAAAAATGTGAAATTAAATCAGAAAAGTACAAGAACCAAATAGGGTATGGGAATAATAGTAACTCCAGTAGAAGATTAGTTAATATAAATTATGATACGAAGAATGTGTTAAGAATCCAAATATCCAATGAAAGTTTATAGTAATTAAACATAAAAAAAGCTAAGTGGCCAATATTGGTCCTCATTAACCGCCTAAACAAGAACAATTATAAAAATTGGTTTGCAGTTTGTAGTACACAACAAATCACTTGTCTTTTGCTACTTTATCCGTTTTTAGTTGCCTCAATTGACAATATATACACTATTCACATGAACACTTTGATCAAATTTTGTGTTTTATATTAATGAAAAATATAGTCAAATGGGATTTCGTTAGGGAATTTTTTCGTCATCGTTAAATAATGTATAACATCTATTTTTATAATTTTTATTAATCATATTACTATTTATTAACGATCAAATCTTGGTGTCTCGACAAGTATATTTGTTGATTGGGGCATCTAAAAACAACGAGGGAAGTATTCTTGTTATCACTCCAATAATTGCGCTTCGAATCTCAATTATCGTTAAATTTCTATGCTTCGCCAATGATATGGTACTCCATTGCATGCTGTATTAGTGTGAAATGATTAAAGACATGTAAGCCAAATTTAATGACGCTCATATACATATCATACACTTCTCGAATCCGGGCTCAATATAACTTCGTCTGTTTCTATTACTAGTATATTTCTTTAAATCGCGGACTTTTTAGACAATCTTTGAAAATAAACTAAAGAATTCATTGTGAAAGGAAGAGAGATAGAGAAACGTTTATATGTCTAACAAAAGTGAACTATTAAACTTTCCTTAGATAAAAATATGTAGCAAGTACGAGTAAAGAAACGAAAAAATATATTTTATTTATTACTCGAAAGTTTCGTTAAAAAAAAAGTTTTTTTTTTAAGCCATGAAATCAATTAGTAGTTAGTTTAGTGCTAATAGAACTTAATTTTGTGGGATGAATAGCGTGTTAGATTATCTTCAACGACAACGAGAAGGGATTTGAAACCTGGCCAGCTAGTGCTTGTACCGAATTCATTTTATCTTTAATCCCCAAACTAATTTCATCTCACATAAACATTTCAGTTTAATTTCGTTTAATGTTCAATTATTTTCGGTTAAAATAAACAAACCCTAAGGATGAATCGGATGATACTGTGGTAACGTTAAAAAAAAAAAATGTGTCATTTTTCATATACTCTGTAATGAGACAGGAATAGCGACTGAAAGTTTTAATACAGTATTTAGATATGTCGACATCATGTCGATTGTTTGATGTATCCTACGGTAACAAACTTCAGTTTATTCTCTACAATACAGGAAAAATGATAGAAGTTTGATGTGTTACAATTTCACTTAAAAAATATACTTATAAAAAATGTGTGTAACAACATGAAGATGCATACAAGTTGTARGGACTACGGAGTACCAAGTTTTTTGCGGTAACGCAACGCATAGTCGTGAGAAATCTTATTAAACTTGTTTTAACAAGTATATTTCAAATTAAAGTAAAACGTAATAAAAGCACAAAGTTCAAATTATTACATGTAACCTGCACTTGCATAATTTGCTAGTTACATCACAGGCAACATACATGTAGCCTTTACTCCTGCTATATACACAACCCATATGATGCACACAGCCACACATTGATAGTTGCGACTTGAGCGCAGCTTTATTCTTGCTGCTGCACACTTGATCTTGGGTTCTACCAAGATTTATTCAAGRGGCTAAGCTACTCCAAATAATAAGTTTACAAGTCTATGGACAGTTCAATTACGAAACAAGTTCCTCYAAGAAATMGAATCTACAGCTGCTGTATTCTCAGAGTTTGGCGATCAGCTCATTCTGGACAGGCTTAGCAACCACACCATTAGTTTCCTTGCTATCGGACTCGTGTGTGTTGGGTGGGACATCAACTGCCGGAGAACAGTTGAAGAATCCATGGGGCTGCAGTACCAAAAAATAAACAACGTGAATAAAGATCAAGTGGGGTTGATTACATGAACCAAATATGTTATTCCATGTAATCATTAATAGAGATCCTATTTCAATATCCCCTATCCCCTAAAGTCGGAAACCTCATGCCCTTGCAATATANTCCTATTTCCCTCCCCTCCCTTTCCCTTCCAATTTGTTATCCAAACATGGCCTAAGTGAAAAGCACAAAAACACCTTGTCCATAGAAAGTACCTCTAAAAATATTCAAAATATGTTATACTCAAAAATAATAACGAAGTTGGTTTATTTTGAGAACAGCAGAGAGGCCATTGGGGATGGGAACAATATGACTGAAATGACAACATTAGAGTATTCAGTGGTGCCATCAAGCTGGACAGAAAATGTGATGGTAAAACAAGATGCAATCCCAAAGCAATCACCCATTGTAATCTTGCAATATTCTTTTCAAATGAAGCCAGCTTGATTTTCAAGAATTCAACCATTGCCTTGCTCTCTTTTAAAACTAATCAGCTTGTTTTAGGGGGAATCTGAACCCCAAGAACTTCACAAAATGGAAGAAAACATCAACTYCATCACTCAAGAAGTATATTCATAATTGTCTACTGCAGCACACAGTTACATACCATGGGAGGCTGGACATCTGGAACAACTTTAGACGTAATGACTTTACCCCTGTGGTGCCCCCCTCTTGTGGTTGCATGAACTTCTGTGAGTTCAACAATCCAGACACTAGTCTCATTTGACTTTTTGTTGTAGACAATYAGTTTTGCCCGACGCGGAGGAAGCTTAGATGGTATTACTGGCTTGCCTTTTGTCCTCGGAAGCAAAGAAGGCTGGAAAGGAGGGAAGAAATATGCATCGGCCATGGCTATCACATGTTTTTCTGGCTCCACTAAATCCACCTCAATAAACCGCATGCTATCTCTCTCCTGATAGAAATGGAAAACGCAAATGAAGTCACGTAGGGAAAATTCTCAATTTTTTTTATTAAGGTTGTTTATGAGTCGCCGACTCAAGCCAACTTTTCAACTTAAAAACTAGCAAGTACACCAGAAACAGACCTCAGGGGTGGCTCCAGCAGCCCTGACAGTGGCAACAGCCACTTTGATTTCAGTCGCAGATAATGGATCCAATGGGTGGCTAGTTCGAGCCCTCAATGGCAGAGGGATCCCTGTGAAAAAAAACAGTATGTGAGAGAGTTATAGAGAAAGGTTAGAGAGAAGGGGTCATCTGCGACCCAATCATTCATGAAAATCATCAATTAATTCAAAGTTTGATAACGTGTGACAAGAAGGTAAATGCTCCTGATGTACTAATGATTTTTTCAGAAATATACAGCAGTCTTACTATGATAGTGAAGAATTTTGTAGGCAAACAAGAAGGAATCTCAATTCACAAGGACAAACACCATCACTTCGTCATTTTGCAAAAGTATAAAAAACCACAATAAAGACCAATATGCTTTCATATTTCACCTTATGTACATAAAACACCATCACTCTGTCATTTTGCTGAATGAACCAAAACTCTCAAATCAACTAATTAAATTATACTCCGTATATATTTTTTATTAAAAAAAAATGCAGTGTCATCTTAATATGATAGTGATGCAAACGTATTTTGTTACTGGTTTTCTTCGCACTTTTAGTCATCTTTGGAACAAGACAACGACATAATAATCAACTCCGATTAATCTACACAACACAAATACAATAGACCAATCCTTGAATCCTACCACTAAAAAAAAATAGTGTGTGAGAGAAATATAGAGGGAGGATGGGGGGAGGGGTCACTTACGACCACCATCATTCATGAAATCATCAATTAAATTCAAAGTTTGATAAAGCATGACAAGAAGTAAAATGCTCCCTGCTTAGCATGGTGGCATAAATCTTGGGCCAGCAGTCATGCTTCCATGACCTATACATAAATCATGTATAGCTTCATCATTCCCATACTCAATCAGTTTTAAAGCTTGATAATAATTTAACCACTAGCAAAAATCATACACCACAGCACATCTATTTTCGATTATCTTAATAAACATACGCTACTGCAAATAACAAATAAAGCCAAACTCTTGGTGTAATCCGGACAACATGAAATCGAGAGAAGCTCAGTGGTTCTGTTGCCAATAAAAAAAGATAATAAAAATTGAAGTCCAGAGTCTTCTTCGTTATAAAACTCCCTCCCTCCCCCATCCCCCTGTCCCTCCCTCCCTTTCAGAACAATACAGCAGTCTCAACTTACTTCGAAAGTAAAGAAATTTGCATGCAAACATAAGAAATCCGTTACTCATTTTCTAATTCGAATTTTCAGATAAATACAACAGTCTCAGCTTAGTTCAAAAATGAAGAAATTCGTACGCAAACATAAGAAATCAGTTACTCATTTTCTAATTCAAATTTTCAGATAAATACAACAGTCTCAGCTTACTTCAAAAGTGAAGAAATTCGCAAACATCAGAAATCAGTTACTCATTTTCTAATTCAAATTTTCAGATAAATACAACAGTCTCAGCTTACTTCAAAAGTGAAGAAATTCATATGCAAATATAAGAAATCTCTTGCTCATTTTCTAATTCAAATTTTTAGAAAAATACAGCAGTCTTACTATGATAGTGAAGAATTTCGTAGGCAAATAATCTCAATTTACAAATACAAACACCATAACTTCTGTCATTTTGCAGAAGTATAATACACCATCACTTCGTCATCAAGTCCAATATGCTTTCATCCTACACCCTGTCTCTTATACACATCTAGATGTGTATAAGAGACAGATATGATAGTGATGCAAACGTATTTTGTTACTGGTTTTCTTCGCACTTTTAGTCATCTTTGAAACAAGACGACGTCATAATAATGAACTCCGATTAATCTACACAACACAAATACAATAGACCAATCCTTGATTCCTACCACTCAAAAAAAAAAAAAAAAAAAAAAAAACAACCCCCCACCATTTTAAAAATTATCTAAAATTCCGGAAAACCTTAATTTCAGTCGTCATGCAATTAACAGCGTTTTTAAAAAAGTGTTCAGGTTTCCAAAAAGAAAAACAGCATCTCTCACAACAAGAAGTCAAAATGATCAATCCACACATCACAAAAGCAACAAACAAAATCATTCACTTGATCAAATTCAAAATGAACACGAAATTCATCAAAATAAACATTTGATTCAATAAACAGTGCAAAAGATGAAAACCTTTAGCCATGGCAGCAGCAGTGGCATTCAAAGGCGCAGCAGAGTTATCAGAAAACGATTCAACAGGACGAATCAAATTCGCCGGTCTCTCATCGGAAAGCCTATCTCCATTCTCCGGCGACTTCTCGACGATCGCCGGCACCGGAGACTTGCGGATCTCGACGGAATCACAGCACGAGGAAGAGGAAGAAGATTGCGTCGCTTTGTGCGAAGTTGAGGCCATTGGAGAGGATTAGCGATTCCACTGTAATAGTAATAGTGATTATCTTCAGTAAAGCACTCAACAATTGACATACAGCAACAACTCTTCTCTCTCTCCTTCTTCAACCCCAACCCGCCTTCTTTCTCTCTCCTCCTTTTTATCGTCGGAACAATGGAGTTTGGGGTCGAATTTATAGAAGGAAATTGCAGAGTTTCACTTCACGTGTATGTAATTTTTGTTTTGTGTTTCGAGTAATGGATGTAATTTTTGTTAACCAAAGCTAACCAGCGACATTATTTTTATTTTTATTTTTATTTTTTTTACAAGAAGCGACAGTAATTAAAAATTACTCGTAATTARGTAGTATAATTAGACGTGTTAAACGGATTGGGTTGAGATGTACTAACTCGAAGTCTTTTTTGGATTATATACAMCATATCGGTTTCGGGTTTGGGTTTTGTGTCTAAGTTGTATCTCAAATACTAACGYTTAATAAATAACATATTTTTAAATCATTTCAACAAATAAATCGTCATAATGGCAATTTAGAAAATTAACTGTAAAAGTTTAATAGCCTAATAGGATTTGGTTGAAAACTATTGAGTTTAAGCGAGTTTGAAAAGAGAGTGGTTTCCTAAATAATGTCCTAATGTTTTCCAATTCCTTAAATGATGCAACAAGTTTCTTAATTCCCAAAATAATGTTCACGTCATCGGTTCATGTGAACCATTTTTTTTTTTTATTTTTTTTTTTGCGCTTCAGTTTAAAAACTGCCATTGTGAATGGCAAAATTGTTAAATAGCAAAACCGCCAACCAGAATGGCGGTTTAAGATACAAAATCGACACTCTGAATGGCGGTTTCATATACAAAACCGTCATTTTGGTTGACGGTTTTACCTATTTGTTCGAGTACGTGTTTGGTGTTTTCGACTGTCAAATACGTTTAAGTGGGAGAAGTGGTTTATTTTTACAATGGCGGTTTTGCTGTAAACCGGCAAAAATAAATAAATTTTAAAGACCGATGACGTGGACTGTATTTTGGAAATTAATAAAAGTTGAACCATATTCGTGGAATTGCAAATGTTGGCAGCATTATTGTGGGAAACCGCTCTTGAAAAGATAGGTTTCAACATGTCAAAAATTTCAATTGTTTGGCCAAAATCCGCTATTTACAGGGGACCGGATCGGGAGTTGACACCTCTAAAGTATAACGATTAACGCGTGATTTTTTTTATACAGTCCAAAATTCCAATCATGTAACAAAATGTGTTTAATATCCGGATTTCCAAAAAAAAATATCTAATATCAGGACGCTTGTTAAAAATATCGCTTCACGTGTGAAGGACGAACTATTTTTAGAGAGTCGAGTCGCTCATGACCTCTTGTTAGTGACGTGGGTGGCCTAAAATGAAACTGAGGTCAATTTCCAGTTTTTCACATAATCAGGTGATAGAGTTCTTTTCAGTTTTCGGTAACTTTGCTATCCTCCTGGACCATCTTAATACTGCTATATTAGGATGGGCATTTCCAAATTCCAATGGCTTGATGRGTCGAACTCSATCGAGTACAAGAGCTAAAATTTAAAATTGAGTATGTACAAAATTAAAACACCAACAAAAAATTACTTTGTGATTCCAATTACCTGATTATTTTCCTTGTCATATGACCATAAATCCATAATTCAAATAGAAATTTAATTAGAGTAAACGAGAAAGTTTAATTTGTATTGTTTGAGTGATTGATTTATGGGAATAAGTTAAATAAAGTGAGTATTGATTGGTTGTATTGATTTATAAAGTTAATTCACATGAATTTGGTATTTAGTTGCGAATTTTGATTAAAGATTACTAGTTTTCGGTAAGTTTTATAGTTCGACAGTTTAATATACCAACTAACAAAGAAAGTATTTTACTATCAAAATTGAGTAATCAAATTGAACGCTTTTAGATTGACAATTAATAAGTTTAATCTCATGCAATTATAATACATCTTATTTAATTTACTAAAATAACTTCACTCAAAAAAATAACGAAGAAAAATTAGTAAGGGTAGGAATCTCACTTGATTATAAATTTATAATATACAGAGTATTCAATTTACCAAATTAACCTTCTTAAAATATAGATCAAAGAATGATTAGTAAGGGTAGAGGGGTAAATTTAGGTGGACACCACCACCACCACCACCACCTCCCCTCTTTCCTTATCTCTATAATATAAGGGAAGGGGGGAGCAATGGTGTCCCCCCTAGGAAGTTACATTTCTACCCTTAATGATTATATATAAAAAAAAATTATTATAAAAAAAAAATTCCAAACAAGTCATAGTCAATACCAATATAAATCAATGCAAATTCAAGACACTAATTTAAACAAAAGAACCATTAATTTTTCAATCAACCAAAATTAATTGCATTAATATGCCAAATTCAACACTAGCTACCAAAATATCAATGATAATCAAAGTCCAATGAATCTAGACACTAATTATATAATTTATAA